>JAFBJS010008410.1:94380-174735 GCA_016785265.1 Paraplagusia blochii
GAAGATCTCTGAGCCCACGGAGAGGCTGTCTCTTATACACATCTAGATGTGTATAAGAGACAGTTTGTTACCTGGTAATAGGATTATTGAAACAAAGAGGATGTTATCCATAAGATTTCGTGTTATTATTGTCTGTTTGAACTAGTCCAAAAGATCACATTCACGTTTTATTGACTGCTTGGTTAATGGAGAGAAAAAAAAATGAAATGTTAATTAAAAGACTCCTAAAGTGTTACTTAATGACTCAATAATTATATATTAGTGGCAACGAGACTTGTACATTTTGAGGTGGTTAGAGGGACAACACAGACTGGAAGGTTTGGAGAAAAAGCTAGAGAAGCCAGATTGACATGGTTTGGACATGTTCAGAGGAGGGACAGTGGATACATTGGTAGAAGAATGAACCTAGAGATTGAGCTACCAGGTAGGAGACAAAGAGAATATTGATGGATGCATGGGAGAAGACATGAAGGTAGTTGGAGTCAACGTAGACGATACAGAAAACAGGGGGAGATGGAAATTGCTGAAGCGCTGTGGCAACCCCTGAAAAAGGGACAAGCCGAAATGATATATATATATAAAAATATACATGAACGACTCAATAAAATATTAATACAGGATGCCTAAACTATATATAATATATATACATATATATTTAGTGCACTGACCCTGCAAGAGTGACTGTCCATATTAACAGGGTGGATCAGTCTTTTAAGAAATAAGGACAAATATGGTGGAGTGGAAATGAAGCAAGTGAAGAGCGCACTCTGCTCTGCAAACAAAGGCGCCTTCAATACGGGGTCACATGCTTGTGCAAAATTAGAGGGTTGTTGAAGTCATTGTATTGATTTACACATCCATGCATGCACTTTGCTGGGTCAGAAATAGGTCCCAGCTGCTGATAACACCCTTCTATACCACATCAGAATTACTGCTGCAGCTCCGGAGAGTAGAGTGTTAAAGATATAAGACATGAAAAGATGAAGGCTGAGTGTCACTTTTCAGGCACAGACCTGGCAACAGAATGTCGCTTTCCGGAGTGACCTCGGAACCACCACATGCACGAGATTAAGAGGGGTGGACCTCTACCTAATTCGACCCTCCCACCGATGTCAGCATCACACACGTGGACGGGAAAATCTGAGAAGGCGCAAGTGGATTTTAAGGTGTCCTATATATAAGAAGCCAGGTTTCCTGCTCTGGTTTTAATAAGAGTCAAAGTACCTGCTGAGAAACGAACAGTGGGAGAGAGGAGTGAGTGAGAGAAAACACTTTCAAAGTCGTCGAGCGGAACAGACTTTAAACTGTCTGACATCTTTATGTACTGTATTCCACCCCCGCTGAAAACACTGGTGAAATTCCAGACCTTTTATCAAAACCTTCTTAACATCACTTGCAATCATATAAACGGCATTGGGTGCCATTTTAACATAATGTACAAAGAGAAATCCATAAAAAAAGTGGAGTATTATCTTATAAATGTGTTGTTTGGAAAATTATACTGAAAAAAATACTGAAAAAAAAGTTAACATGTAATGTGGTCTTTTTAGAAATATCACAAACTCCAGAAAGTAGGTTTATTTAATCTACAGTTTTGGTAATGTATTCCATTTATTAATTCCCAATGTTATGGACGCAGTAGTAGATGTGCTTTCTCACGCTCAAATGTCTGCTGGTCCCTACGTGATGTAACTAATCAAACTTTCTACGTCATTTCTGGGTTTATTTAAATCAAACAGTTTACTTAACAGTTTAACAAATGTAGTGCCTAGTAACGTACCCACAAAAGATTGTAACCCAATAAAACGTAAATGTATCACAAAGCATAGACTTCAACATCAAAATCTAGCACGGGTCAAAACTAGTTTAAAGTATGTAGCAAAACAGCAGTGATGCTAAACACAGTATTCTGTGTGCCATTAGACAATAGATAGAAAAGCCTGGAAGATAATGCTGATGCTAAAGCAGTCCATCTAGAAGACGAGCTAACCATATATTTTAGGTACTTCTCCCCAACTGTCCAGTTATTGGTTATCTCTAAAGAAAAGTATAATGAGGCCATCTCTGCCTAAAAGACTGTAGTAACATTTGGACAAACTGGAGGGCACTGTTCCCCAAACTTTTTTTGCGCCACGGACAGGTTAAATGTTTCTTACTATTTTCACCGACCAGTCGTTAAGTTGTGGCAGATAAATATCCCTTAGTGAAATAACATTTGTGGTGTTCTGAAATATTTTCCTACCTATAAAATCTTCCTACCCAAATTTGCTATGCATGGGCACAACAACGATTTGTCAACGCAAACAGCCAACTTTCTCCTACCAGACCGGTCTGAATCGTGTATCAATGACTCTGTCATTTGGATTTTATTGTTATCTTCACTGAGAACATAATTCCTAATGAAAGTATATAGTTGCATTATTGATGATTCCATCAACAAGCAACAACTCAAATAGCAGGTATTTGGAAACTCCATGTGGGTTTGTTGATGTATTTTATGTAGAAAGGAAGGACAGCAAACACCTTGTGACACTGTGTTCATACAACTGCAAAATATGAAACGTGAACTCCACATTAAATCCATCACTAGCATTGAGCGGGGATGCCACGATGCTCAGTGGTAACTTGGCAGTTGGTGGATTCAAACCTGGAACCCCGCAGACCAAGTCGGGTTCCCCAACCGCTAGTCCACCACTGCCTATGTAGGATAGCTAGTATCTATGGGCTGGAAAATCAAACCATTTAGGTTTTTTTTTTATTTTTTGTAAAAAATAAAAAGGACAATATTATTTATTTTTTGGCAGGCCTTATACTGGATTTACTTTCTGGAGATTTATTAATTTTAATAACATTTCACTACATTATTTGTTCATCCATTAAATGGAACATATTTAGGACCTAAATCCTATCAGACTAAATCAGAGAACTCTATCAAAAATCTGTCAAGAAGCAAACCTTCCCCTCTGAGCAGAACACATCTTAGTTTTGAATGGCTCCACCAAGAAATATAATTTCATGCAAAATTGAAACATATCCCAATCACACAATTCAAATGCGTTCATGTTGGATGAAAACAAATGCCTGGAGTATGTAAAGATACAAAATATAATAACCAAATATGTCATTATAATAACCAAAGACAACCATGACCACAATACAGGGAAAAGTGAATAGAAACCAGAATAATTCAGTGAAGAATAGTTTAAACTAAACAATGATGAATTACCAGGGAGAACTTAGAAGGAGACTTTACTAGAACTTGTTGAAAACTATCTCAAAACACTGAGTTCCGTATTCTGCTTCCAAGGATAAACAAGAATCTGGATTATTTCTGCGCTTGGAGAAAACATTTGCAATCATTCTCAGGGGTTTGGAAAATATTATTTCTAGATTTAAAACCAAAAAAAATAAAAAAATCAATCCTGAAATGGAGATGGACAATATATTTTACCCAGTCATCGCACTCTTATTCCCTGGACACACACTCATCATCTGGCTCACAATCAGAACCTGTGCACCTGAGTCAGAGCATCTATACTATTGTTAATCCTTTTTAAGAGACAGCATGAACATGACGTACATTCAGAAACACAGAGTTGTAGGATGAAGTGCAGACAGGCCTGAGAGTGAAGGACATCCCCGTCAACAAGAGCAGCAGAGCAACGGAGGGAGAGGCGTTGAAAAACACCAGAGACGGTGGGAATTCTCAGCCTTTTGATTTTAGTTCTTTTTGTTTGAGTTCTCAAATAAAATGTTATTCGTGAGATCTGTTCAAATTCGATTTTCATCAAATATATTCTAACATAAAACGCACAAGACGCATTCATACAAAAACAGAATTTTAGCAAGGTGTTTTAAATGTTTTTATATTAATAAGAAATACCGTGCAATAATATTACGCACTCTCTTTCTGCGGCAGCTGATTCGTGTCAGTCATGGAACAGATTTGAATATATTTCTGAATCTGATATAATTTTATGTAAATGAAAAAAAAAAATTTTATAGAAAAAAAAATTGATAAATAAAAACAATATAAAAACGAGTCTTTGCCACAAAAAAAGAACCAAGTTGTTCAATTTTACGCACGACTCGCACGGAAACTAATGGAAACACTCACAATAAATCACTGCTAACAATATGTTAAAAAATATTGTGATTATTATTTACAAAATGAATAATTAATAAACCACCTCTCCATTTATGGTTCCATAAAAAGGTCTGTTAAGAACAGATAGTTCCGAGGAAAAAATATTAACGTGACGCCGCTTCAACACACACACACACACTCACACACACACCCATTCTCCCCTCTTCTCTGTCTCCTCTCCAAACGTGTGGCTGCACTTCCACTCCTCGACTTCAACCTGTACTTTTTTTTTCTCCCTACTTGTATATAAATAATACCCGAGGATGAATTTGTTTTCGATCAACTGAAGGAAAGCGATGACGCACCAGACAGTGATTGGACACATCGGCTTCAACTCCTCCCTTTGGACTGAAGAGTGTGTGAGTGTGAGTGTGTGTGCGAGGAAGAGAGAGAGAGAGAGAGGGAGAGGGAGAGAGAGTGTGTGTGTGTATGTGTGGGAGAGATTGTTGTAAAACACAGCAACACCGGGGCGTCCTCGTCAGCAGGGCACACTCCACTCACCACACTCACTCCACTCCACTTTGTGCGCAATTACGCGTCCTCCTACACACCTGGCACAGGGATCTACACAACAACACAAGAGGCTGCTCTTCTTCCCATCCACACCGCTGCTGCTGCTGCTGCTGCTGAGGCTAAAATGAACTTCTGATGTCACAGCACTGAATATTTGAGAGACTTTTCCCGAAGCAGTTATGGTGCAGGAGCTGTGAATGTTGTGACTGTGTTTTTTTTTCTCTCTCACGCATGTGCTTCGCGCACAGTTAGAGCAGCTAAAAAACACCAACAGTCGGCCCGGGTCGTCTTTGTTTCTTCCTAAATCGCTGACTTTCTTCTCTAAAATTGGCTCCCGTACAAACAGCCGCGTTGGATCCCTCGGCTTACTGCGAGACTCCGGTATACAACCCGGATCTCTGCCCGAACATGATAGCCGCGCAGGCCAAGTTGGTGTACCACCTGAATAAGTACTACAACGAGAAATGTCAGTCCCGAAAGGCGGCCATCGCCAAGACCATCCGGGAGGTGTGCAAGGTGGTGTCGGACGTCCTGAAGGAGGTGGAGGTGCAGGAGCCGCGCTTCATCAGCTCCCTCAGCGAGATGGACAACCGCTTCGAGGGGCTGGAGGTCATCTCACCCACGGAGTTCGAGGTGGTGCTCTACTTGAACCAGATGGGGGTCTTTAACTTCGTGGACGACGGATCCTTGCCCGGCTGCGCCGTGCTCAAGCTCAGCGACGGCCGCAAGAGGAGCATGTCCCTCTGGGTGGAGTTCATCACCGCCTCCGGTTACCTCTCGGCGCGCAAAATCCGCTCCCGGTTCCAGACTCTGGTGGCGCAGGCAGTGGATAAATGCAGCTACCGGGATGTGGTGAAAATGGTCGCCGACACCAGCGAGGTGAAGTTGCGCATCAGGGACAGATACGTGGTGCAGATCACGCCCGCCTTTAAATGCACCGGGATCTGGCCGCGCAGCGCTGCACACTGGCCGCTGCCGCACATCCCGTGGCCCGGGCCGAACCGCGTGGCCGAGGTGAAGGCGGAGGGGTTCAACCTTTTATCCAAAGAGTGCTACTCGCTGAACGGCAAGCAGAGCTCGGCGGAGAGCGACGCCTGGGTGCTGCAATTCGCCGAGGCCGAGAACCGGCTCCTGCTGGGCGGCTGCAGGAAGAAGTGCCTGTCGGTGCTGAAGGCGCTGCGCGACCGACACTTGGAGCTGGCGGGACAGCCGCTCAACAACTACCACATGAAGACTCTGCTCGCCTACGAGTGCGAGAAGCATCCTCGGGAGTCCGACTGGGACGAGAACTGCCTGGGAGACCGGCTCAACGGTATTTTGCTACAGCTCATCTCCTGTTTGCAGTGTAGGAGGTGTCCGCACTATTTTCTCCCCAACTTAGACTTGTTCCAGGGGAAACCCCACTCTGCTCTGGAGAACGCCGCAAAACAGACTTGGCGCCTGGCGAGAGAAATACTCACCAACCCCAAAAGCCTGGAAAAACTCTGAGGTAAAAAGAACGGGGGAAAAGGCCGCGGGGAATGAGCGTAGAGAGGCCCCAAAGACCAACGACTAAAACACGATAAAATATACACAATCGGGCGACATTTAATTCCTGTAATTCTCTCTTTTAGCTCCGTTTTAGCTCAACATTTACACGCGCACCTTTTTTTGATAGAGTCGACAATTCTCCACCAGGAGGACGAGCCGTGTCCACACTTCAGTATTTGTTTTTTAAAAAAAGGAGAAAGGCAAAAAAAAAAAATACCCACAAATGTACATTTTATACTGTAAATACATTCCTTCCATGTGATTCTTACAGTGGTCTGATAATGTGAGTGTTGTTCTGTGACACGTAAAAAAGGCTCAACCTGCTTTTATTTATTCTTCCATCCGTGCTTCAGTCTGACTCACCTGTTTTAGTGGACGCTCATTTCACTTTTTTTTAAAGTTGATGGTGTACATTCTTAAAACACCGCCATCAACTTACGTACTTGAATTAATATTATTTAAAAATAATATTTTGTTGTTGTTTTTTTTCTCCCCCTCTCTGCCGTGTTTCGGCCTAACACGACAAAGAACAGGAAACGATAACATATGATATATTATAAATATATAAATATTACAATTCCATTGAAGAAAATGCACTTGAAATACACTGGATTATAACATCTGTGATCTGAGTTTTTTTTATTATTATTCTGTGTTTGACGGTAATTTAAAGAGCTAATAAAATAAGCTGTTTTATATCCGTGTGTCCAAAGGTGAATGGATTTTTTCGAAGCAAAACGTGCATTTTTTTTCCTCAACACGAAAAAGATATTTAAGAATTAATTTTAATTAATATAAACTGGTGCAATCCCCTCCAGATTTAGTCAAAATATTCATAGGACTAACCACTCTGTGCAGATAAGAGCTGAGTTTTTTTTAATCAGACGAAAACACAGTGAATTCTCATCTTAAAAATCTTAATTGATTATGTTGCGTTCAAAGACTAGGTCTAGGTTCTCCATGGACAACACCAGGGCCAGGGCCGTAGGTTGAACAACACGGTCTGCAGCACAGATCAGGACACAAAACAACACAACACAACAGGGGACAATATTTATCCAGTCTAAATAAGAGGAAAACTGGAATATTAGAAAATACTCGAGGAAACTCGTCATCCCGCCGCTGCTCAATGTGCGTAAATTTTTGCGCGCAGTCATTTCGTAATAAACCTCAATATTTATCATTTTAAATACGTAAATATTTGCACTGTAATTCATTCACATCTTTTTAATAATAATAATTTTTATTTTACACTAACACGATGATTTTTGCTCTAATTATGCACAAATTAGTGGATTAAACTTTGTTCAACATTTATTAATCTCAATGATCATTAAAAATCTTAGGATTTTATTAAAAAAATATTTATTTTAAATCCTTTTGATCAGAATTTAAGAACTTCCTGCGTAGATTAGTGTGGAATACATTAACGCCAACGCGCCGCTTTAGATCATTTCCGTCAACGTTCTGTTTCGAACCCAAAAATAAATATATTTTTCAGGCAGCATATCGTAGGGTAACTCTACTGTGTGTCTGCGCATGGTTACGTATAAATCTAAACTACAGTCCATGTTAAGGCAGTGTTTCTGTTTCTCTCCCGTTATTTCCATCCTCCATGTTCTCAGATCGGTGTCGCTGCAACAACAGCAGCAGCAAGGAGAGCCATGTCACAGTGATTTGTCTCCGAACCGAGGGGAGCTCTTGAAAATCTCGGATATTTATCGATCCCTCGTCCTTTTAAAAGTCCAAAGAGCCACATTAATGTCTCATCAATCTTAATCTGCGCTCCTCCGGCCAATTACAGCCGATCGTGTTACAGGAATACAAGTGGATTTCGGTCCCAGGTCCCAGAGCGTCTCTCCATCGCTCTTATACACGGGCTCCAGCAGTCAGAGCCTGCAGCCTGTTGTTGATTCTGTTCCTCTCAGTCAGCGTCGCTGCGGTCAATGGTAGAGATGCTATCTGCTGATGGTATCTGACCAGGGGTCTGATACAACAGCCTACAAGGTCCACATCATGAATATTCATCACCTTAACAAGACGTTATAGACACAAACTCAAATAAGTTGAGGGCCACCATCCATACTATCATTTCAGCGAAGGCCAACGTCAGCTTTCAGTGTTTAATACAAAAGAAAAACTTTAATAAAACCTCAGTTTCCCATAGATTCTATGTAATACAACACTGAACCAGAAGGAAACTGTGGATCAGGGTTTTGAGAAGTATATGGTTTACCATAAAAGGCTGAGAACAAATCTATAAAATATTATATTAAATACAACTTTCACATCAAGGTTGGGGCCGCAAAATATCATTCCATGGGCCGCAAATGGCCCACGGGCTGCGATTTAAGACCCCTGCATTATAGGATAGAGTAAAATAAATACAAAATGTATGTCTATAAATTTTTACAAATATTTTTCAGATGTTCATACATTGTTCAGATATTTCTCAACAAAGCATTCCTCCATCTTTATTCAAGAAAGCTACCGCCTGATCCAATGTATTAGTTGATGCCGCATTTTGCTGAATAAGTGGTGATTCGATGACATCCAGGATTCTCTATAAAGATAACACTTCATCAGTTCAACAGAATCTCCGGGTTCTTGTCCTGCTGAAAGACAGAACGCCCAGACCCAAAACTGCTGAGGTTTTCTTCAAGATCGTCCCTATTTTTCTCTCTCTTTGTCCATAGTTTCCTTTACAAACACGAGTTTCCCAGTGCGGCCACGCGTTTCTTCAAACATCAGTAACATCTTACAGTCCAACTTTGAGTTTCGGTTCTCCTCTGAGCGAATCATCTGCTTCTAGTCTGCAACATCTTTGTCTTAGTTGTTGGAGGTGAATTCCAGTCTATTTTGGTGTCAAACCTCACAATCCCTTTCCACGCATGACTCTAGTGACTGTGGTTATCGATTCTTCAGTTCCAAACTAGGCCCAGATATTTATTAATGTGTTGGCGGGTTTTCTTGACTCCTTAGACACATTGCTAGCAAGGTTGTGAAATCTGAAGGGCTTTTTTTTTTTCCCTCCAACTTTTGTTCTCCACAGTGTGAAGTACTTTGAACTTCTTGACAAACGCACTCCAGTTTTGACGCTTGGTGTCATTTCAGTATTTTTGTTCTTCCTCGGAAATCTCAACTGGAATAGTTGTTTTCATGCATCTCTGTTTTTGTTGATAAACACATTTTTTTTCTAGTATGAAATTGAAACACACTCAGTAACGTCTTGTTATCTTAAAATAGATGTTTTTCACAAAAAGTCTTCCTCTGTTACCACCCTGACCCAGCCAGTATTAAACGAGAAACATGAGTGGGACGCATAACAATGTCGTGCACTCGATGGACAATTTCTTTGCGGAGAAGGCAAGTAGTGGGCATAACGGGTCAACTAATGTAGTCCGCAGTAAGTAGACCCATGAGGGGCCCACATGGAGATGCTGAAAACTGACATTTATAGGACATCATTGAATCACAGCCGATGGAGAATTTCAGCTCCTCTACATGAGGAATTTGACCGAGAGGAGATTTATAGGCGAAAATCACTCAGTGCATAAATCTGTAAATAACAAAGGCAGCAGAGGAGTCAATGATATACCGAGTTTTCAGAATCAGTTATGAAAGTAGCAGAGGGTGGTAAAAATGTCCAGCTCCTTTAAAGGATGTCTCTGAAGATTTCCACGCTCTATTAATAACAGAAATGTTGCAAATCAAAGCTTTCCTTGTTGACGTTTGAAAAGAAACCGGGTTTATTTTTACTTGGGAAAGTTAATTTTAATTTTACTTCAAAAACAAAATTACTGGGCAATCAATTCTGCTTGGTAGAAATGTAATATAACCATGAAAATATTTATGGGGCTCAGTCATGAATTAATATTAAACTTTAAATTTAATTCACATATTTCTCTTTTTTAACATATAAAAAAAGACCCAAGCTAACTCCAGCATTGTCAGTGACCTTTGGTTTGGTCCTGTTTCTTTGCATGTATAAAGAAGGGCACCTGAGGGCGTGGTTTGTTTCTATTATGTGTTGGAGGTTGGATATGTGTTGTAAGTGTTCCACAGGCAGCATGAAGGTGTGACATAAACTTAAGTTTGAGCAGAAGTAGACCTCTTAGAACGATTCCGAGCATATTTGTTGCCGACATTGTTTCTGAAAAACGTCCACATTCCCAGGCAAAAATAGAAATGCAGCCTACAGCCAAGGGGGTTACGAAAAGAAGGATGACACAATAATACTGTTGGGGTTTTACTAAAATTGTCTGTGTGCATATTTGATACATGAGTTTCATGAGATCATTTCTCTGTACAGCAAACAGAGAAAAAAAAGAGACTATAGAACAGACATTACAGTGAACACTGACAGGAAAAACAACGACAGAAGATCCTCACAGAGGGACGACCTCTATAGTGACATTCACTTCTCCTAATGAGCACATTTAACCCCATAACCCAGTGTTCCCCAACCTTTTTTGTGCCACGGACTGGTTAAATCCGGACCGGTTGAATTAAGTTTTCACAGACCGGGCAGAAAAATACCCTAAATACCTAAATATTTTCCTACGTATAAAATCTTCCTACCCAAATTAACTGCGGATGGGCACATTAAGGATTTCTCAAGTGCACACAGCCTATAATTTTCTCCTACCAGACCACTATACAAGTTAGAATCTTGTATCAATGACTTCATTTTGAGTTTATTGTTGTTGTTTTCACTGAGAATATATTTCCTAATCAAATATAGTTGCATTATTGATGATGGAATCCTAGCCATTCTATTGTTCAGTTCTTTTGTTGATATGGGTATGGATCAAGTGGAAGTAATAGACACATGGGGCAAAAAAAGGAAACATTTTTTTGTTTTAATCCCGGCACCAATTTACCCACGGAGCGGTAGAGGTCCCCGACCCAGTGGTTGGGGACCTCTGACGTATCCCACCCCTGGGACCCTCTTAAACTCAGTCCATTTGCTTTTTGCTAGTGTTACTATAAAAACAAGACAAAAGCGCAATCAGACCCTTCACACTGTGAATCCCAGGATGTTCAGACCACGTCACAAGTCACTCCCACAAATACAGAAGGAGGGGTGCATAACAAAGAGCGTGTTCAAACTGTGTCAACGCTTTAAAGGAAAAAAACCCTGCTGTCCTCCAACGAGGGGAAAAACTGCTGAAATGGTACAGAATCACTGCTATCAAACTTTTAACCTCGACTTATATCATAGTTCTGTTTCCCGGGACATGACGTAAGTTAGAGCTCACATACTGTACATATAAGTGGTTATTTCACTCACCTACAATAACGCAGCGGTGACACAGCAATGGTAATGACGACATGCCGGAGGACGACGAAGACATCGTAAACCAAGTACTTCCTGTACACAGAAAATCACAAAGCATCACATGGCTGTTTTCTCCACATGCAGAAACAAAGTGGCCTCAGTGGACCAGATACAGTTTTTATTCATACATAGGTCTTATGTTTCATGAACCAGCAGATCTGAAATAGTCGGTTCCTGGACTAAAGTTGAAAAAGCCAGGCTTCTTTATACCAGGGCATGCATGTGGTTAGCATTTTGTCAGCGCCTTTTGTGTGAACTGCTGTTGCATTTTTTCAATAAAAAATATTATTGTACTCCATCTGTCAAAGATTTGGACGAAGAGACACATGTTGTTTATATGATTTTTGTGGTGTAAGTATTGTATATTTTGTTTCCCATCAGTGGGAAAATTCGCCAGAGCCCCAAATCAATAATTGATATAAAAAAAAAAAAAAAACGGAAAAAATTGCAGAACAGGAGTTCACTGTTGTTATTTAATATGTCTATCTTTGAACCAAGTAGGGTATGGCCTCAACAACAAATGACAAAAACAACCAATCAGGAGCATCATTGGAAAGGAAAAGGAAATTAACAGCATCTTTCAGTGGTTGCCTGGTTTACAGTAAATGCTGTTCCAGGATTATGTCATTGAACTAGTCCTGATGGCAGGTGTATTGTCTGTGAACTTGTCTAAATCTTGGCCTGGTTTACTTACAGCTTCAGTTCTACCTCTATTGTGCAGCACATGTGATTCACGTGAGGCACAGAAGAGGTTGGAATATAAAATATGTTTCCAAACCACTTCTCAATAAACCTGCCTTTTCATGCAGCCTATTTAAATGTATGTGATTGATTAACATCCACATGAAGGATGTTAATCAACCTGTACCATAAAAATAATGCCTTCAGCCAAATTCAAACATACATACGTCTATACAACCCAAAGACACAGTTGGAGAAATAAAAGTGCAGGTGGTTGAGCTGAACATGTGGTTTCTCTGTTTTAAAACCTGTGGCCTGTTGTTTTATATGACATATATATCTGTATTAGTGTGGACCAGAAATGGGTCTTAAGGAAACGTATGAAGTGTTAAGGGGCTCAAAGGAACAGTTATGGTCCTCTGTCTTTGTTAACTCTTGTGTTATCATGAAATCCTTTTCTAAACTAAGATAATAATAATAATATAATGCCATCTAGTTAGTTTACATTAGCATCTTGATACATATTATAATAAATACTAAACTTTTGCTAAAATCTTCCTTTATCTATCACCATGAGGCTTTTTTCATTTTTCTCCCATAAGGGTTCTCCTAGGATTTTTTTCCTGAAATGATTTCAAAGTCTATAATGATAGGTTGCATTTAGCTGCATGGAACTGCCCTAAGAGGTGGAATTAAGTGGGACAGTCGTGGCCTACAGGTTAAGGAACTAGACCTTGGTCCAGAGGGCTACAGGTTACAATCCAATATGGATGGACATATAGGCAATGTAAAATTTTATTAGTAATTGAAATAAACTGACAAAATCCAAAATGGAATAGTAGACCAAGTGTGTAGTTTAAGTGAAAAAAGACCCTACTTTGATACAGTTCACTACCTTAACTACACAAATGAACACTGAGTCAACATACTGTTGATACTGCTATTTGTGTACGGTAACATCGAAGGAGGTGCAGCTGAAACAGGTATTTAGATGGTGAAACATAATGCTCAGGAAACAGGTAGTCAAAAATAAAATACCAAATAAATGAAAGGAAGAGCGACCTAGTTTATTTAGTAGATTTTCCTCATTGTAGGCAGCAAAAAAAAAAAAACCTTTACTTCTTTCTTTGACTCACAATATGCTTTTTTAATTATTAGATGTAAAATGCTGCACAGTAAATTCATCCTGCCACACTGAGGCAGGGCAGCATCCTGACAGGAAGAGGATTATAGACTGTTTAATTCCCCCAGGGATTGCATCACAATTCAAATGTAGGGCATTAAACTGTTTACATGGGAATAATGCAATTAGGAGGTAAATTGTGTTGGATAAGTGTATGTAGGTCTAACAATTAGACTACACCTTCCTTGACTAAATGATAGAAATATATAAATATATCTCAGATTATTAACAGAGAGTGTGTGATGTTTCCCTTTGACAAAAAAACATTAATAGAAGTACAAGTAAAGTGGGCCACAGCACAAGAACACACTTGAAGTAAACGTAGTACTGCCTACACACACACACACAAACGTGGATACTGTCATTAAAGTACTCAGAGCTAAAGTATGTGGGCTTTTTTCTTGTGAGTCACTACAATAAGTCTGCTTTGTTTTCACCAGAGACCAAAGTGAACAGAATAAATCTTTAGGTGACGTTAGGATAAAAGTATGACAATCTTTATGAGATTAATTTATGTCTGTAGCAAATTTGATAATACATTTCTCTAAAACTGTCCTACATATCGATATGTTTTAATCACGGTAAATGCAATGTTATGCAAAGTCCAAAAATCTACTCAAAAACACAATACCATGAACTTTTGTTTTAGATGTACTGTCATTTACTTTATAGTGTATATCTTTTTTATATATCTTTTTTAAAATAATTTTTTATATATATTTACTTTTTATATCTTTTTAACTCCACTTCTGTACCTGTGCTGTTGCAAAAAGCAATTCCCCCCGGCTGGAATTTCCTAATCTTAATCTTATAAGTGAAAATATAATGATAATTGTTGTATAAATATAACAAAACAGCATTTTATACAGTATTAGTTTAAGTAGAGTAAATACTCTCAACCTAAACAATACTACCTAATACTACAGTTTGTTACCACTGCCAGGAGATTTATTATTATGTTTGTTGTTTAACCAAAACTGCCAACAAATCCTGAGCAACAACCACAGCATTATAACAGACCATTTCTGAAGGAACGGCAAAAATATGTTTCATTCATCAGGGTTGTTTGACCAGTCTGTAAAGATTTCAGCAGGGTCTAACAGTTAATGTCCCTGCAAACACTGACATCAAGAGTTGAAGGAGACTGTCCCACGAGAAACAAGAAACTAGTTCCTTAGCAGCCGAGGAGGAGAAGGTGGGAGAACCATGCCTGTATGCAGCGCCAGGACAAGAAGTGACACCGTGGACCTGTCCTCATGTCTGTCAAAATGGAATATGGACGACGTATACATGCTGACTGGACATCAGAGGAAAAACTGAGTGTTGCATCTTTGTGGACAAGTTGTGCTGACTCCATAAAGTAAAACGTTTTCCTGGTTTCAAACCAACAGCTAATGCTACATTTTGCAATTTTTCAGTTATTTCACAAGGTAAGCCCATCTCTTTATCATTTTGTCTCTCACAGGCTCAGCTTAAAGGACCAGGCTTTTACAGGACTAGTTGATAGGATGTATGGTGGGGGTGGGGTTTAGCAAAAGATCCACTCTGTTCTTTTCTTTTTCCTTTGGGAGCTGCAGAACTATTTGTGAGCCTTTACCAATTTTATTAAGATGCAATGAAATAAAATTCAACATTAAATTGTAAATCAGTTATAAAAAAAAATATTTAAGATGCACAGTATACAAATCACTATAATATGCTGATTTGTGCAAGGGCTGCTCAAATTCAGGAAAGAAAATACACAGGAAATGCAGAGCAAATCACAGATTCAGTTTTTTTTGCAAAACTAGGAGGAAGCCCTGCCTCTTGAGCAGAGGCGTACGAGTACCCAGCAGTAGGAGGAGGAAAAGAAGGAGGAGACGATGAAGATCTTGTCCCACTTTTCCTTATAAGACTATTACTCTAAGGCCTGTGATAGGATTTAACCTGAGCACAGATACAGTGACAGCAGGAAGGACTAGCAAAACATAATCCATGAACACAAAGGGGCAGGGCTTCAAATCAGTCAATGAGAAAAATAAACAACGTAAACGCACTGTGATTAACTGTTGAACTGGAGTCAGTGATGTATGGACTGTCAGGGAGATACTTTAGAAGCTTCTACTATGCTGCCCTCTGCCTGTATTTTGGCTGCAGATTTTTTATTTCTGTAGTAATTAACAGATGCAATAGATGGTAGTAATGCTATAGACCAATGTTATATGTTTCATAACATCATCTAAAGCAGGGGTCTCAAACTCTGGGGCCATTTTGTGGCCAGTGCAACAAGATTTTGCTGCCCCTACCTTGATGTGAAGGTTGAATTTTCACATCGAGGATTTAACATTTTATGGTAAATCCTATAGTTCTCAAAACCCTGATCCACAGTCTCCTGGTTCAGTTTTGTATTGCACAAAATCCATGGAAAACAGATTTTTTTTATCAAATTATTTCTTTTGTATTGAAGAGTGAAAGCTGACCCGGCCCTTCGATGAAATGATAGTGTGGGTGGTGGCCCTCAACTTGAGTTTGAGACCCCTGTTCTAAAGGAAAAGAGAAAAAAAGAAACATTCTAATACAATACATGTAAATAAAGAAGAGAAAACATATTTGAAACATGAATAATCACAGATAAATTACCAATCGCTCTCTGATTGGGGGTTAAAAATAAATGAAAACAAATGAATGGTTTGTTCCCAGAGTGGAACAGATTCTGCATGTGTTTCTTTTGAAGGCCCGGTGCTCAAGCTCCTCAGACTGACAGTGAGTGGGTGTCTGCCAGTAAGAGAGTTAGCAGCCTCATTAATTTCATCTGTGCCATCTGAGCAGAGGGGATTTTTCCTGCAGCTCAGCAATGTCCTGGTTCAGCCTCAGACTCATTTACCAGACCAGGCTGACTGCTATCACACACGCACGCTCACATGCGCACGCCCAAATGTGCACACGTGCTGAATGACAGAGAATAATTCACAAAAAAAACCTATACGATGACCCACCATTCCATATAAATCTTGTTACGTATTATTATATTATTCAATTATGCACATACACTGTGTCCTGCAGATACAGTGAGTCACAGCACTGACTCCAGTGGTCCCCAATCCCTGGGTCACGGACTGGGACCGGTCCAAGGTTCAATTAATACTGGGCCAAACAGAAGGAATGCAGAACTTGCATTTTTTCATTTTATATAATGGCTGATACTGAACAGATTTTCTGCAAATAGCATTGTTTGACATGTAAGGTAAGGGTTTAAGGAGTGTAAACGCAGTGTGTGACTATGTGTGATCTTTTTTTAATGCAGATGTTGTGACTGAATAATAAAAACCACATTTTTAATAATCTTTAATCAGTGTCTAAAACATTGGGGTTGTTAGACTTCTAAACAACCAGACTACAATCATAGGCTTTCATTAAAAAAGCAATAATGATCACAACATTAGTCCTTCATTTCACACTGATGCACGGACTTTGAGAAATTGTTTAGGTTTTGTCTTGTGACAAACCAGCTTATATTGTTTCAAATTTTTCTGTTGACATTTATTCTAATTTTTTTCCAGCTTTTGTGATATTTATACCTATATCATCGTATTGTTTTCTCCTGAAACGATACGATAAAATATTTTTACCATTTTTTTTTCTCTTCAATAAACCAGACAGGGAAAAAGATCACAGATCGTCTTCTGTAGGAGATGATGACTCCATTTCCATGCACTTGTTAAACCATGATATCACATGAAATGTGGACCACAGTGAACTCCTAGTCACGTTCACGCTTAACCTAATTGGACTAGTGCTCTGTCTTAACAGCATATGACAACATGCCAGCAGAGCATTTGTTTGCAGCTGTTCTGCATGCATTCTGCCTGGTTGATCATCACAGGAGCTCGGTCAACAATGAAACACAGAGTCTAATCTTCAAAGACAACATCATCCAGCTCACTGTATATAAAATGTATCATCTGCAGCTTTCACTGACCTGACAACAGCAATACCAAAGCAACAACACGGGTGTAAGATAGGAAGGCTGGATATTCACAGGTTCTTTGTTGTTAAGTCCTACTGTCACAAACCTACTGAACAGGATTTATTCATTTATGCTGCGATACACAGGCATTATAGCGCAATCATCAGCTTCAATGAGTGTGTCTGGAACATGTGCATGCCGCATACTTTGCTTCGTGTGAAGTTCTGAAGTCCGAAGTAACCGGAGGAGAGACTTGCGTAACAAAGAACGTAAAAAGGAGCACAGATATGTAGAAATGGGAGGTGGCTGACACCAAACCGACATGTTTCCTTTCAGCACACGCTCCTTCATTTTCTCTCCCTCCCCTGAGGAACATGTACCCTGTCTAGAAGAGGTCACATTTAACTGCTGTCAACGCTGCTACTGAGGAAAAAAAAGCTCCAGCTTCCTGCTCTGTCTCATATCTGAGCTCCTTTAATCAGGCAGAGGGGAGAAGTCTGTGTGTTTTCAGAATTGAATTCTGTGTAATGTTAATGTTAAAGCTGCCGTGGCAGATCAAAGTTGAGTGAGTGAAACCTAAAACTGTAATTCGGTAAATGTTCATTACACAGCAAGTGAATGAGGAGGCTAGGCCACATAAACTGTGCCGCTTATAACCAAGAGATGGTCAGTACAGTATCAGCTGTATGGCCACCAAAGTATAATGAAGCTGCAGTATGAGTTGGATGACTACAATCCCAGAGGAGGTCGTAATGGAGGACGACAGCAAGAGGACGACAGCAAATGTTCAATAAAAAAAATCATTCACCTGTAAATGAAGTCAAAGTAGACTCCATTCATGAACTTCCTGTATTTGACTTTAAGGTGTCCTTGGGGGATACTGCAATTAAACTGTGCAGTAGAGATTATATATTGTTAGAATTAAATCGTATAACTTAATCAAACATTAATTCATTCATTCATCTTCTTCTGCTTATCTGTTGCCGGGTCGCAAGGCAGCTGGCGCCGCCCAAATTACATTCCCCCATTTTGTGAGCCTTGCTGTGGGTGGTGAGCCCACAAGAAGTTATGTGGGTCGGGACGGTGCTGAGAGAACCTCAGTGGCAACTTGGCAGCGGGTGGATATGAACCTCAAGCCCTGCAGACCAAAGTCTGCTTCTTTAACCATTAGCCCACCACCGCCAACAACATGCATTTAATTTTTAGTTAATCAATGTTAACATATGACATATATGGAACATTTTTAATATAGTCAAATGATAATACCCTGATCATCTGGACAGTAGCTCAGAAGACAAAATAATGTGACCAACCCTGACATTTTATATTTCTGTCTCAATGATCTTTTAAAATACACAGACTCTTCAGAGTACCGGCCAGACTCTGGCTTCTGCAGTAGCTTCGCTTCTGATTGGCTCTCAGGCTCGTTGGGAACTGTGCCAGGAGAAGCTACTGAGCACCCGTCTCCGGGGTCCTATTGTGTAAACACCGAGTTAAAAGGGCCACACAGTGCACAACTGCGCTCAGTAAAGTGCACTGCAGAGATTTTCATGACCTCACTGGAGACTGATGAAGACGAGCTGTGATCAGGAGAGGACGTTGTCTGAGTGACTGTCAAGTATAGTTGGTGAGTGGACCGGACAAACTCTTCATCACATGATTCCACAACATGTGCACAGGACAACTCTGTCTGCACCAGTTGGTATTGGATTGTGTGAGCATTTGCTTTCTTTCATTCTAGCCTCATCCAGTGTCTTGAAGTTTCATGCTACCCATAGAATCGTCCTACCTAAGTTGACTGAGAAAGCGAACAACCGACAGGACTAACGTCCATGGTTTTCTGCTATTCATGGACATACTTTGCTGTTAGAGCGTTGTGTTTCTTGTATTTTTAATGACAGTCGAATAATTTCAAGAAAATTAACAGCTAATAGTTTCGAAACAGGGCCATTTTCTTTTCATCATAAAGTATTTGTTAATAAAGTTTGTTATTCTTTTTGTTTCTATATCTTAAAAAAATGCTGAAAAAAAAATCATACATTCAGTCAGGTATGAATATTCATTTCCTTATTCGTTATTGGGTCTCAGGGGCTGCAGTCTTCACAACTGCCACTCAAATCACACTGCACCATACTGTGAGCCTTCCTTTCACATTATGTGTTGCTTCAGGTAAATCTTTTAAAGTCCCCTTGGTATCAGAGGCTGCAAACATTAAAAAATAAAGTGATAATTAAATAAACGAAAAACCTATGAGAACAGATATGTATTTATATTTATGTTTTTTAGCCTTTAATAATGTGCTACCACCACAAACACATAAGTCCATACTTATAGGTATACAATGTCTATAGTATTGTGCTACTACACCAAACACAGAGAGATGATACGTGTGCTTGAAGCACCTATTTGTACAAGGTACAAGAAAATATTAGCCATGGCTATAGGAAAACTAAAGGTAGGACAAAACTTCAGAACAGTGTCTCTCAAAGGTAGATCCGTTAGTTCATAGGAAGAAACTGATTCCAAGATTCCTAAGATCCTCGTCTCGTCCTGATTCTCTGATGGTCTGTCCTCACCGAACAGAACGTTGCCTTTTTTATATTTTGATTATACTTGCATTATTTACATCTGGCTTCTGGCTTTACTATTTTTGTCTTCCTCATGCACCCTAACCTAATTCTGCTATATTCTCAACTATGTTCACCAGCCTCCCACAACCATTGCCTCAGTAAACAATTTATATAAAAAAAATGCTAAAAAAAATGAGTGGAACAGAATAAAAACAAACATTATGGCCGTCAATTCATGACAGCAGTTGTTTTTTGTTTCACGCAGAGGGAAATAAGAAATAATTTTCATCGTGAACAAAGAACCATCTTATTCACATGACCCTTCATAAAGGCTCACGTTATAAAAATATGTCTCCTCAGTATGGAACAGATAAGAGTTAAAAGGCCTCTAAAAGATAGTTGGATCTACTACAACAACGCTGCCAAGAATCTTTGTGTCATATGGTGCAACGCAGGAGAGCTTAGTGGCATTTGGCCTTTTATTTTTATAGCTCCAGTTCAGCCAGCATGCATGTGTTTTCTGTTTTTTCCTTGGTCTCGGATGTGTTGAAAAACACTCCGTCTCAACCAGCTGAGCAGGCGCCTCTGCATAAAGAAACAGTGTGCTTTACTTTAAGTTTTAACAACATATACCAGAACCCTTAACCCGGGAGAAGGTGAGGGGAAAATAGCTGATCTAACAGAAATACAGAAAATTCAATTTATACTACTATAAATAAAACACAAGGCACCTCTGTATTTTATAGGGCACCAGGAAGGCTTGTTCTGGAGCTCATATTAGACGCTGGCTGATACAAACATTTTGTCAAAGATTTGTGCGCGTCAACTTATTTGGCCATATATATCAGAAAGTTATTAAATAGTAAGTGTTACTGAAGTATATGGATTTAGCTCAATTTTGCCAGAGTCAACTTTTAAAATTAGTAAAGAAATTGTTTTATTAATGTAATTTTTCCAAATTATTTATTTTTATTTTTAGAACTTTATTAATGTTTCTCTGGCGTATCTGCATTTAATTTAATTTCATTCACCACTAGGCCACCACTGCAGGCAATTATTGAAATCATTAATGACATCTAATACAATTCTCCCTCTTTTCTGAGACATTACATCTACCTGTTCTCTATCCATATAAGGTTTTATTTACTACCTCATTACAAAATAAACACATAAATTTAGTCCAGCCCTTCCAACAACCGCAGACAGTGGATCGTTTCTAACCTGTCTCTTTAATTTTCCCGTCTGTATCTGTTTTCAATCCTGTGGCCTCCTGTTCGTCCTCTCCATGGGCTACACATTCCACACACAGAGAGGAAGAAGGCCAGTCCCTGGTGTTGCATTACTGCTCAGGTGATGCAGTTTGTCCTCCGTCTCCTTGCTTTGTTTACATTGCACTAAAAGATAAAATGTAGTGGAGAAAGTTGGGGAAAGAAATGACAGCTCCATGCTTCCTGTGATGCAAGCCATCCTGCTGCCGAGTACGTGTTTGAGAGTGCAAAAGTAAACATAATAACTTTGATGTCGGGACGTTTACGGTGTGCAGACATTTCCTCTTTGCTGTAAGCTTAATTCAGTGCTACGAGATGTGCAGTGCATGTATCCTGTGCTGCCGGAGGTCACAAACAATATCGTCATTTCTCTGTCAAAACATTTACAGCAGTGTCTCATAATCCACATCTGGAACTATGCCTCTAATAGGAAGTTGGAAACCATTCTGAGCAATCATCTGTATGATAGCCAGTATATATTTATAAGAAAGGAATATACCAATCAAAAATGATGGCATCAATAAAAGCCTGGCTGGAAGGATGTTTCACTGCCTTTTTTAATCAAACTATATTTTCAGGAGAAAAGATGCTACCTGTAAAACCTTAGGAATAGGTTGTTTTGCACTTGCATTGCATTTTGGGATATATCTGTTGTATAGTGATCAAGTAGGATTATGGCTGTGAATCGAAACTCTGGTGAGCTCAAGGTTTTTCCCAAAATTTACCAACAGTTCCCTTTGGGTAAAGGCTAAAACTCCCCCAAGGTGCAGGTAATGAGAAATGCTAGGTGGCACAAAACCTGCTGCCATGTAAGGGATAAAGACGAAAATCTGCAAAAATCTGTCCCTCCACCCCCACTACTGGACTGTTGAACCACACATCGATCCAAACTCTACAGACTACCATGGACACAAATGGAATCCTCTTCCTCTTCTGTACTTAGAACTCTCCTAAACTGCTGCTGACAAGCCTTATGTTGTTGTGATGTGCAATACATGTGAACATGGTTTACAATTCATGATCAGTGCAACATGTCAAGCCAGTACTGACGTAAGAATATTTGAGGGGTTTTTTTTATCTTTGGAAATATGCAAAATGTTTGAATTTTCTTTGTCTATCAGCTTTTTTCAGTGGTTGCCAAAGCCAGTCAACATTTTCCATCTCCCCCTGTCCTCTGTTTCCTCAACTCTGACTCCAACTACCTCCATGTCCTCCCTCACTGCATCCACCAATCTCCTCTTTATTTTCGCACCTAGTAGATCCAGCTCTATGATCATTCTTTGACCAATATATCACCATTTTGTTACTATACAAGTTCTTCATTCTGACATTCACTATTTGATACTGTCCAATCAACAACTCAGTTCATTTCTAGTTTCCTATTTAATATCTCCTAATCAATCAATCTGATCTGATGCCTGGGAACTACCACCCCAAGATGCAACCTTCAACAGATACACCAAAAGTAGGACTCTGGTACTCTATTACTGTGTACAATAGTACTATTAACAGATTTCTACCATTGTGGACAAAAGAGAGAACTATTCCAAAGCCATGAATCAGTAATCTTTCTCCGGGCACTGAAAAGTTTTTATTTATGTTTTTCCAGCTAGGAAATGGAGTAATAATGGGTTGAGTTGAAAATCTCTGTTTTCATAATAATATTGTGATTTAAACTCCCATAAAAACCCTCTCAGGCCCTGGAGGAGAAAATCTGCAACAAAATAAATAAACAAACCAAACTATATCTCATCTCATCTTCACTTATTTTTTAGTGCCAGTCTTTGAAGCTGAAGCACTTAAGACATTAGGAAATTTCCAATTCTGTTTTTTTTTTCATGTTGTGTCTGCCCTGAATGTGAGGTTTTTAGGCAATAAACAGAGTCACATTTTTATATGCTGTGTTGGGAAATGTCTTTGTCTCTAATGTAGCTATAAAATATATTTAATCATAAAAGAATTTTAAATGGATGAAGTGTTTGTTGCGTTTGGCAAATACAGGTGATACTTTGTTCCAGACCTGGGCAAACTAAGGCCCGGGGGCAAGATGTGACACGTTTTTTGTTTTTTGCCGAATGTATTGATAGTTGATGTATTGTTGATGACGTACAATTACGTGCATTTTATTCAATTTTTATTTTTTTTATTTTTTTATTTGTTTAAAACCAAGGGAAACAAAACAGATTTAAAATATCTGGTTTATCCCTAAAATCCAGGTGTGTTAGGTGTAAAAGTTCTCGTACATAAGAGAAGTTTATGTAGGAAACACTTTGAGGACCTCTGGTCTGAACTGTACTGTACATCTCTAATCCTGTAGAATCTCAAAGAACAAAATCATTTCACACAAGTATCACAGCATTTTGTGATAGAGGAGGATGAGGCAGTGAACCTTCTCAAAGACTGGAACCACACTGTTAAATCTAGATTCTCCTGAACGCTCTGGTGTTTCTTGTACAGCTTAACAGGTTTGATTAAAAGGTACGTGAAGGTTAATATCTAGTCTCCGAGCTGATGCCTGATCCACGCCCTGGGCAGTCAGCTCTGAGAGGAGCCGCTCACCTGAAATGAGACAGCAAGGACACCCAGAGGTAAAACACCCCGTTAAACACTTGGATCAATATAAACGTGACTTCCATTTCATGCTTGCCCAGTTCCAATCCCCTAACACTACAGTCTGAGACATGGATGGGGCCGGCTGTAACAGGGCATGTTATTATAGTCCGGGGCAGAGGCACAATGTGCTGGCTAAGCTGTCAATGCTGCTAATAGACAAGGAGGGAGAGTTTAAGGCCGAGTTTAACCCCCCCCAACAGTCCAAGTCCACAAACGTAGACATTCTTACACACACATCCAGATGCTGAACAAAAGACAAACTCTGGACATGAAAGAATCTATTTATCTATCTATTTATCTATCTATGCCTTCCTTTGTACACACAGTGTCATGTACTTTACATTTTCCTGACATCATCATCCTCTGACATTAAAATAATATCTGTAAATCAATTTAGTTTAAACAACAAACATGTATTCTGGTGGTCATGTCTGCAGTAGCTTTTAAACAGGATATTAAAGGATTTAGAACAGGGGTCTCACACTCACGGCCCGTGGAATGATAGTTTGCGGCCTCCACCTTGATGTGAATGTTGAATTTATAATAATATTTTATAGATTTCTTCTCCACATTTTATGGTGAATCCTGTAGTTCTGAAACCAACAGTCTCCTCCAGAATCTATGGGAAACAGATTTTTTTCAATTTTTTTTTCTTTTGTATTGAACTCTGAAAGCTGACGTG
Organism: Paraplagusia blochii; assembly: GCA_016785265.1. Classification (NCBI taxonomy): domain Eukaryota; kingdom Metazoa; phylum Chordata; class Actinopteri; order Pleuronectiformes; family Cynoglossidae; genus Paraplagusia; species Paraplagusia blochii. Next base: position 118,855 of record JAFBJS010008410.1, read on the forward strand.
GCACAGTGAAATGATAGTATGGGTGGTGGCCCTCAACTTATTTGCGTTTGAGACTCCTGCTTTAGAAGATGTTGTTTTTTTTAAAAAATAATTTTAGGAAGGGCTTACTAATTCCCTCGCCTACTCATTTTCCACATGTAAGAACAAAAGAGTGACATAGACTTCGAGTGCATCATCAAGTGCCTGCCCTCTTTAGCTGATGCCTGACTGAACGGTGAACTTTCAGGTCCTGCTGTCAAACCAAAACCTGTGTTCATCATGTTCTCATCCAGTCACTGAAGTATTTAATAATGACTCTCTGAGGTTGGCTCACACCAGCCACATTGTTTCCCTCCTTTAATCCATTTACAGCTGGAAATGCATTGAAAGTTATTTTTGAGTTCTTGTCAAGTCCGAAGAACATAATGCAAACGTGATGACGAACGACTGAATATCCAACCTCTGAGCCTGTGCACTCAGGTTATTTACAAATGACAGGTTGTATCTTCAAACACATGCTAATTAAAAGTGAATATTCATGAAAAACCCACACCCAGTGAAAAACCTGCCAACTGTCACTGCCAGCCAAAAAAAAAGAACAAAAGCCGTGCAACCACATCAAAGCCTGCTGGAGAAAACCTGGGCTCGCGGCTCACCTCTTCAGGGGAGCAGGAGGGCCGTCCGACCGCAGGCGATCCTTTTCACTTGACACATTTATACATTATTCTGCTCATTAAAAGCACCACAAACCAGCAGGATTTCAACAAGTCTTCCATCAACTACAGTGAGGCTCCTGGTGTCAAACAACATGGGTTTAACTGATTTAAAAAAATTAATCTGCTCTTATGATGATTATAAATAACAGCAAGGCGCAATAATGGCTTTGTGCCATGGGATCAACGCTGCACATCTCCCAGCAGGAGCAACCATGTAGAAAAGAATCTGAGCCGTTGCTCTGCGGGTAACAATAATGACAACTTTTCAACAACAATGACAGAGTTTACGGAAGAGGTGAAAATGCAGCAGACACATATCACCAATAAAGAACAAAATAAAAATGCCTCGATGTCTTCTACACGCTGACTTAACCACTTGATCATAATGGAGTTTATTAGTTGCAGCTTAAGGATATAGTTAATTATATATCGTATCTGCTAATTATATATATATAATGTATACTAATACCTGATGTAACCAGTGACTTAAAGACAGAGGAGGAAACAGTTATCTAAATAGTAATAATTTGAGATGGATACCATGCAAACTAGTTTAAGAGGGTGAATCTTGTGGAGACCTATTGGTCAAGGACTGGATCATCTCTTCCAAAGGTCAGTACCATCTACACAGTCTGGTACTTTGTCACGAACCAGTCATTAAGTTGTGGCAGATAAATACTTGTAGATAAAACAAAATGTCTGGTGTTCGGAAATATTTTCCTACCTATAAAATCTTCCAAAGAATCTTCCTACCAAAATTAACATGGGCACAACAAGGATTTCTCAAGCACACAGTCTATAATTATCTGCTACCAGACCAGTATACAATGTTAGTATATAGTATCAATGAATGCAATAAATATTTCCTAATCAAATATAGTTGTATTATTGATGATGGAATCCTAGCCATTCTATTGTTAAGTTCTTTTGTTGATATGGTTTTAAGAAAGGGTGTCTTCACTTGAGAACTCTGATGCACTTGAAGTCAGACTGGGGGCTTATCAAGCACTGGTGTCACCTTTATCTCTTCAATACCTCAGGTGAATCTACTATTGAATGTTGCATACCAAAACACAATTTCGATGCCTGTGACAATGACAATAAATGCTTGAAATTTCAATTTGAGGAGGAGGATGTTAAGGGAAACGTTGTCGAAGGCGACAGTGAGATCAAAGAGAACTGGTGTGGTGAAGAGTCCAGAGTCAGCAGACATTGGGATTATTGGTTATTTTTACTACAGCTGTTTCTGTGCTGTCAAAAGAGTGGAAACCAGATTGGAATTGATTGTAGAGTCTATTGTTTAGAGGAGTGAACATATAACTTCAATAATTTTGGAATTGTCAAGTTGTTTGGAATGAGTTCTAAGAAATTTTACATGTTAGAATCAGCATCGTGTCTCAAATATAGATATTGCTGCGACTGTTTATTTTCAGGGTCGAAGGAACAATGGTAAAAAAAAGACATCTTTGCCATCTCTGTGATTCAACATTATGAGTGGTGATGTCTATCGTGTTTGATGTCATTGGTTCTTTTTCTGAACATACTGAATACATTTTTGACGTTATGTACGGCACAGTGGAGATGGTTCAGGGACCAGCATTTCTGTCAATGTTAATTGTAAGCAAATTTATTGAAATAACTTGATGTAATTATTTTGTTTTATAAGGACAACAAGATTTCTGTTGTCTTTGTTGTCAATAACCTCAACACTCTAGGAAACTCCCATGGTTGAACTTTTGTTTAACAGAATCCCTGCGTCAACAAAGAAAATTAGCTGATGACTGAAGGTAATGAAACCAGCACCAAATGTAAAACAGGAGGTTCAATTACGGCATGTGTGTCCCATATTGTTTAGACCACCTGCAGCTGAGGCGGCAGCTGGCACGTATTAATCTGCAGAGCTGCCACCATCTTTATACAGTAGAGCTGAAAGGAGCCAGATGATCGGCTGAACCTAGAACCAGAAGTAAGCCTTTGTGTCTCACACCGGGGTCACCCAACACTGCGGATGTTATATACATATGAAAAATGTCTTATCTCACTGAAGTGCAGTGCTTGGTTCTGCAATACTGTACATAGTCTGTCTCCAGGTTGCCGTGCATACTCCAGTCTGCAGAGCTTTTCTTGCTCTGAAGCTCCAGAGTCCATTCCTGTGCAGATCTCTAGATATCGTTTGCTATGAAACTATGATTCCCTGCTTTGTACCAGTGACTTGGCAGTAGATTTAAGTTCACAAGAACCATGGTTTTCTTTGAAAAATCTTTTACATTTTTTTGTTTCCACCTCTGCCAGGCTTGCTCTGTTCTATATCCCTCATTTCAATTCTTTGATCTTCTTCTCCTTTCAGCTTTTCACTTTTTTCAGAAGTTTCCACAGCAAGTCAACAATTTCCACCTCTCCCTGGTCTCCGTACCCTCAACCATAACTCCAACTACCTCCATGTCCTCCCTCACTGCATCCATCAATCTCCTCTTTGTCTCCTACCTGGTAGCTCCATCTCGAGGATCATTCTTCTACCAATGTATTCACTGTCCCTCCTCTGAACATGTCCAAACCATCTCAATCTGTCTTCTCTAGCTTTTTCTCCAAACCTTCCTGTCTATGTTGTCCCTCTAATGACCTAATTCCTGACCCTGTCCATCCTTGTCTCTCCTAAAGAGAACCTCAGCATCTTTAACTCCTCCACCTCTGCTTATTGTCTTCTACCTATTCCTGGTGTCTCTAATCCATACATCATGGCTGGTCTCTCAACTGTCCTGTAAACCTTTCCCTTCACCTTAGCTGACTCTCTTCTCTCACAGATCACTCCTGACTCTTTTCTCCAGTTGTTCCATCCTGTCTCTTCTCTATTCTTCTCCTCTCTTCCACAGTCTCCACTGCTCTGAACAGTTGATCCTAAGTATCTAAACTCCTCCACCTTCACCACCTCTGCTCCTTGTAACCTCACCATTCCACTGTTCTCTCTTTCATTTTTAAAGTCCTTGATGCCACTTTTTAATACCATTTTTGATACATGGAAATGTCTTGTGAATATCAACAATTCCTTAGCCAATTACTCAGCATAAAAACACTTTAATCCACTTTTCATTTAGGAGAAAGTTAGAAGATCAATGTGCAAAAGCATTTTGTAGTGAAAAAAAAAAGTCATGAATCATTAGTTTTGTTTTGTGTCAGCAAATTAAAGTAAGGTATTACTTTCCCAAATCAACAGGTAAATTGAGAAATGGTATGATGAAAAGCAGCTTAAATAGAAACCATTTGAGAAAATGTGGAAGAATATTTTAAGAGACTACACACACAGTTCTCCACCGTGCTGTGGTTCAACGCTCTGCTGATAAGTCTTAAATCTCAAATTTTATTGAGCCTAACCCATTCATTTAAAAGCATGGAGTTTTCTGTAACTGAGGGAAAATGTTCAACAGCACTCAGCTGGTCTTCCTTTAAAAGTCAGTGTTGCATGACATTAGACGAAATTAACACAAGGTGGAGGGAGAGTGGTGCAAACAACACAAGTCATGAGTCAAAAAGAATTTCGGATTTGTTCCCAGGGAACCAAAAAATAGAAACGCATGCGCATACACAAGCACATATATGTATGTAATTTTACTGTCCATCCCACATTGTTTAAAAAAGTTCCACCATAGAGTGGCTTGAGCACAAAATACCATCCCAGTTTGAGGTTGAGGAGACTTCAACTTTAGGTCAGAGGCGCAGCATGAATCAGACATCTTTATGACTGACAAGCTGACTGACACCATTACCTAATGGAATGCCTTCATAAAAGCCTTACGCAAACTCAAGGTAAATAAGTTCATACTTTTTCAACGAAATATTCATATTTTTGTACTCGTAAATCAAACAAATCATAATTATATAATAACAAAGCCTTGTTTTTTGAGTTAAAGAAAATAATTTGTATTTTTTAAGAAATTGTTATCAACAAATGACATACTTAAAAAAGAAAAAAATATGTAGTTTTCTTATTAATTCAGTTTTTTTTATTTTAGAAAATTTTGATGTTTTTTCAGAAAGGGAAAAATCAATTATAAAAGATTTAGCCATAAAAAGCGCTGTGCCAACACCTTAATAAGGGACAAGCCAAAAGGAGAAGAAGGAGAAGTATATTTTTATCCATTTTTGATGAATATTTATATGGTATAATTTTTCAGGAAGTGTTAAATTACTAGTACGAAAGTATTGGTGTTTTTTTACATTGAAAACAAAAAGCAATCGTAAACTACCTTACGACAAAAACTGTTAATATATGACCCTTCTTCTTCTCCTTTCAGCTTATTCCGTTTTTCAGTGGTTGCCACAGCAAGTCAACAATTTCCATCTCACCCCGTCTTCTGTATCCTCAACTCTAACTCCAACCACCTCCATGTCCTCCCTCACCGCATCAATAAATCTCCTCTTTGTCTCCTTCCTGGTAGCTCCATGTCAAGCATTCTTCTCCCAATATAACCACTGTCCCTCCTCTGAACATGTCCAAACCATCTTAATCTGTCTTCTCTAGCTTTTTGTCCAAACCTTCCTGTTAATATATGACCTTTAAGTTCAACTAATATGTGTTAACTTTGAACATTATCTTCTTGTTTCACACAAAAATGGAATATGGACGTCAATCCTTCACTATCGTGTGTGTGACATCACAGGGGTGGGACCAAAATTCCTTCTGGTGGGTGTGATAAAGGCGGACTGGATGAGAGGGGGCTTACACCCTCAGTGATAGAAAATAGTTCAGTAGAAAAATCTGATTGAGAAATCCAAGTACCGTCACTAGGAAATCTTCTACTAGAAGACCATGGCATCAGCGTCACAACCACAGGAGCAGAGCTGACTAAATTAATCACATGGCTTTAAACAAATGCAGTATCACATTACAAGTGTAAATGGTGCAGAATGCCTTCATTTTACCAATGATTTCTTTAAGAGGTCTTGTAAATTGTAGGTAGAATCCTCTACGCAGACACCGTAGCCTTTAATGACTAAGGTCCTAGAATGAAAATAGCCATAAAACTAAGGTCTAAGACGAGGGTCTTAGCTATAAAACCACCCCTCCCTTCATTTCCTCATCCCCCTAACGGAGAAATAAGCAGCCATGATTAAAATAATGTGCTGAAATATTTATTGAAATGATTCTCCAAGCCCTGCAGCAACTACATTGAAAATTGCATTTTTATCCATTATTGATATAGGCGAATTACAGTGGTGAAAAAAGAGAGGGGGAAAGAAAAAAAAACGAGGCGCAGCATGTGGCGACCATCTTTGTGAATGATTATATTTCAACATTAGGGAGGACCAGGGATAATTTTATTGCTGCCAGTCTAATGGAGACCATTAAGCAGCAGGAGCAGCATAAGGTTTCAGAGAGGGCTGCACTGTCTGCAGGGTTTTATAAGCCTTTGTGCTCCTTTAAGTGGAGTGCAACAAAGGGGGAAAAAACTGTCATTGATTCACTATTTAACAGTAAACAAAAAACAATGCATAAGGTTTAAATCCATTTCCATCCTTAAATTCTTCTGTTCTTCTGTTTCAGACTAGTCCAGGTTTTATCCAGGCTTTTGTAACCATTTCACCGCTGGAGCAGATGCAGATGAAGCAGATGTGTCAGTAATGAGGTTCATTTCTTATAATATCCTCATGTTATTTGAGCAATAATCACAAGTAGTGAGTGATTTAATTCTATAGTTAGAAGCATTAATTATTGTTAATTATTTTTTTATTATCTATGAGAGTGCCACAACCTTAAGAGCACCTCCTTCAGGGAAGGGAGAGCAACTACACAATTATATCTTTAAATTACAAGACCCTTGCTTAATTGCAGAGTCAGACAGACACAAAAATAAATATTAGTTGTTATAATAAGATTAGATTTCTAATGGAGTGGATCATTTATCGTTTTTTTTTTCTGTGTTTTCTGTTGGTCACTGAGTGGAATTAAATAAATAGCACAAATAAAAAACTCTTCTGAATAATCAAAAATGCTTTAGGAAAAAAAGGCTAAGAATTTTAGAATGATTTCAGCAAATATTGAATCTATTCTTCTCACAAAACAAAACAAGATGAATTATCCATCACCCAGTCTGAGGGGCAGCGGTCTCACCCAAATTACACTGCGCCATACCAGTGAGCCCAGTATAACAAAATAACATTTAATTAAATAAATATAAATATAAAAAATATATATCTTAAATATAATATTAATTAAAAAAACATTTGGTGATCTGATATCTGACATCTGATACTTGGTGAATAAAAGACACAAATCACACACTGCCGCCTGCTTTATACAGTACTATACACTGTATGCTGTGTTCCCTGCCACAGTATTGAAGGGATGTAAACGGATTACAGTGTTAATGAGGATCAAATCAGTGAGTGCAGCCTTCCTCCCTGCTCCGTCAATATTATATCTACAAATGTCAGAAATCATGGCTCAGGAGGCTTAGCTGTGCTCCGACAGCAGCAACAGCTCACTCTGAGTCATGTAGGAATCACCAACAGGGTTAGTGAGAATGAGGCATCCATGCTTTGAGCTTGTCCTGTGTCAATCTCCTCTCAGATTAGTCGAGGGAAAAGAGAGATGTCAGCGGGTAAAAAAAAAAAGGGAAAAACCCACATAACTGATATTGTAAACACACGATTACACAGTGTGAAATATGTAAATCCACGACGTCAAGCAAGTGGAGGATTACTGCTGCAGGATACGTCTCTAATTCCTAAGGCAAACAAAGGCAGATGGAGGTGCAGGAATATTGCAGCACTTTGAAGATTTGCTCCTTTAAATATGCTCGGTGGAAAACAGTTGAGCCGCTGTAACGTGAGTCTGATGCCAAACATTTTTTAATCTCTTCCCTCCCTGCTTCTGTCTCGTGCACATGGTTCTGGTTAAATGCGGTGTTTCTCCCTGTGAGTGAGACCTGTGATATTCTAGACCATGTGGTCAGTGCTCTACCGGAACCGGACTGCGCCAAAGTGCTGCGCTGCTGGAGCTGCCTCTCCCAGGGTGGTCCCGACTGAGCACAGCAGGGATCGCACGGGAAAACTGCAGCAACAACAAACTGCAGAAAGAGTTTATATGCTTTTAAAAATGACAAAAAAGTTGTTATTCTAGTATTTTACTTAAACAATACCAGGTAAACGTACGCTATTGTTCTAAAGTTTGGGATCACTTTATTTTTGAAAGAACAAAACCTGTTTCTTTAGAGAACTTCATCAGAAATATACTATACAATAATCACAAATACACTACTCTAGCTGCAAATGTGTGGTGATTGGTACAATATCTACATAGTGTAAAGAGGCCCATTTCCAGGAACTATCTCTCCAGTGTACACTCTGTTTGCTCATTGCGTCAGGAGGTTAAAGGATGATTAGTAAACCCAGTGCGGCAATTGCTGCAAATGGAGGATTCTTCTAAAATAATATTATTTCTAGTACAAATCATTAATTCTATAACTTGTCAATGTCTTCACTATATTTTCTATTCACTTTACACCTCCTGGTTCTAAATAAAATTGTGATTTTTCATGTAAAAGTGTCTTTGTGTAATACATGACTGTGGAGAAGGAGACTGTGGATTAGGATTCAAAGAACTATAGGATTTACCATAAAATGTGGAGAACAAATCTATAAAATATTATTATAAATTTAACTTTCACATCAAGGTGGGGGCCGCAAAATATCGCTCCACGGGCCGTGAATAGCCCACCGGCCGTGGGTTTCAGATCCCTGGTGTAGAGGAAACCTTGACTTTTCTTTACACATTTCCTTTTGTAGTCAAGGGTAGAGAGGTACGTAACGAGAGTCCGAAAAAGCCAAAATCAGAGGTCAATGATTTTCTTTGTCAGAGGGACATAATTTTTCTGGAAGGACCAGAGTGTTTATTTTAACATTAAATCATTCAGTGTCGCATATATTTATCAGCCATTGTCTTTTAATATCTCTGCTCAAGCTCCAGTGTTTATATAGTTGCAATTAAGGTTAGTAACAAAAAGCATTTTTAAGACTCTAGACAATTAATTTCCAATGCAGCCATTAAAACGTAATCACTGCCTTAGAATAGAAACAGATTTTTAATGGCCTTCTATTGTCTGTTCACAAAACAGCCGTGTTTTAGTGACCTCCTTATTCTCAACATCAAATGCGTCTGGCTCTGTGACAGCCATAAAGAATGGCGGCAAACACACCTCCCATCGCAGAAACTGGCAAAAATTTATTGGACCTGTCACCCATCAATCACTTAAATGGATTTCAAAGCGTATTTAAAAAAAGCTAATTTTGCAGCAGTGATAACCTCAGAGGAAAAGGAGCCGTGGTTATTTATGGACACTTTCAGACTGGGAGACGTGCGGAAGGGGCGACTCATCTATTCTCACCTCCTCATCTAGGTGTTGAATTCGGAGAGAAAAACGCACCAAGGAACAAGGAACTGTTTCAGGAAATGCCTTCTGTACTGAGTCTGTGGGGAATAATTTAGAATGTAAAAGAAAGAGAGGACACTGACAAGTCAGTGTGGGGGGAAAAGGTGGAAAAAAATGAAATAATAGAAGGGAAAGAGGCTTGAAGGAATACCTTAGAGAAATGAGAAAATGTTTTACTGTTTTGTTAGTACAGTGAAGAATATGTATTCGGAAATTTTTATATACATATATGAAAATAGATCTGACTATTTTTTCAGGTCCAAGGAAAAGAACTTCCTGACTTGTTTTACAACATCTCAAAACAATTTATTCATAGAAAAACATATAATAACCTAAAATAAATTCACTATTGACCTAAAATAAATACATTTTACAAAATTTTACAAAAGTTGTACAACTGTTTACAGTTATAGCTGGCTATTTTTTAAAGTTAAAGCAGTGGTTCCAAACCACTGGGCCGAGGAACGTTACAGAAAAATAATGTTTCCTTTTGGACCCATCTGGCCATTACTTCCACTAGGTCCATACCCATATCAACAAAATAACTGAACAATAGAATGGCTAGGATTCCATCATCAACAATGCAACTATATTTTCTCAGTGAAGACAACAACAATAAACTCAAAACGACGCAGAGTCATACAAGATTCAAACTTTTTATACCCGTCTGGTAACAGAGCAAGTTATAGGCTGTGTGCACTTCAGAATTCCTTGTTTTGCCCATGCACAGTTAATTTGGGTAGGATGATTTCATAGATAGGAAAATATTTCACAACACCGGAATTGTAACTTTATGAAGTGGTATTTATCTGTCACAAATTAGCGACCCGTCATTGAAAATATTACGAGAGATTTAAGCGGTGCGTGGCGCTAAAAAGGTTTGGGAACACTGATTTAAAGGAGTAAATTCCAAACAAAAGTTTTGGCACAATTTAAAATAAAGAAACTGTTGAAATAAGACTTCAAAAGATGGTCCTAAAGTATAACAAAATTGTCCAAATCAATCATTCAGTTTCACTATAAAAATTTGGAAGAAAAAAATATAAGAAAGCAGCGTTGAAACCATTTTTTATCTCCAGGTTTTATGCAAAACTTAACACAATAAAGAATGACTTTTGTTGATCCTAAAATAACACGTTACTGACAGCCAGAAAAAAAAAAAATATATATCAAGATACTTGCATACTTTGCAAGTATCAGGTTTTAAGTGAACTTAAGAAGTTTGGAGCAGTGCGATAGTGATCTTGTCTCTCTGCACTTTCAAGCCTTTGGTTTGATGAAACCTTCCCAGTCCCATCAAATCCAAGCTGCTGCTTTGAAACGTCATTTTCCGAGCCAGAGCAGTCATTTTAATATGAACGCCATGTTTTGGTGAAACATGAAGACAGAGAAGACGGTGACCTCATAGTCAGAGCTGCTTTTCACATGTTCTGTTTTCCCTGGGTGTGTGTTTGTGCGTGAGGCAGGAACAGCAGGAAGGAAAAGGAAGCGGCGCAAACTCAGTGATTCAATAAAACCCTCTTGTCCTCTCTCTGAAGGCCTCCATTGGTGACATGACCAGCAGCTAATTATAATAAATAACGGCAATCAGTGACAATTCTATTCAGGGACAGAGTGACTGGTTTCCATCACACAATCACAGAGTGGACACTGAACTTGTCACAGCTGGAGTACGCAGAGGACAAGAGAGGGTTTTTCACCAACATTTGTTCCTAACAGGCCGTGATTATGAGCTAAAACAGAAACAGACGTTTGTTCGGTGAAACTGGAATGATGCCACCTCGTTCCAAATGAATCCTAAGACTGAAGTTTTCTGAAATGTTAAGGTGCTGAAAAATGAAATGAAAAAAATATATATATTTTAAAAGAATAAAAGAAGGTTTAAACAAGGTAATATGGAAAACAGGATGTTTACATCAAAATAACAAAGATGAGAGGAGCAAAGAGTAAACCAAAATTATAGTAACAAAATACTATAAACACTCTAGTAAATAGTTAGGTTAAAAAAATTAATAAAATAGGATGAAATATATACAAAATTTACTTTGTCCAAATGCATGTATTAAATATTAAAAAGAGAATGAAAAAAATAATAATTTAGGTTAATTACAAAATTTTAAAAAATTTAAAAAGAATAGACTTAATGTATTATATATTTCTAGATATAATGAAGCCAAAATTAAAACAATTAAAAGAACTTATCAATGAATTATGCGTCTCTATTTTACAGTAGACTACAGTTTTAATCTAACTCAAGTCTTCTATAAAGGTTAATATATCATTGTTATAGTTCAGTTGTTTTACTGCAGTGACAGCGGTCAACCGTATCTGCTTTAAGCCGCTCTGACTATAGTTTCTTCTGTGCTAGTTTGGAGTCTTTTCTTCCACTTTCTTTGTCTTCACTGTTACTACTACTACGATTGGAAAATCAGTAACTACAAGTCGCACAAAGTGCTACAAAATTGTATACAACCCAGTGTGATGGCAGTTATAAAGGACATTAGTGTAAATAAACATGCAGTGATACAGTATAACTGTGGTAATCCTTCACTGAGTCTCTGAAAACCATTTGACGTTAGTTCCTTATATGCAGTTCACAGTATATGTATCAGTTGTTGTCATTTATTCAAAGCTTCAGGCGGACAGCGTTATCGCTCCGCTTTTTCCAGGTTTATGGACAGTAAGTATAAATGGTGAAGTTGGTCAATGTCGTCTTTCGTCCTTTTGTCTCAAGTATTATGGCAATACTTGAGTTTTCTTTGACTTGAAGTTTGATTGTTTTATAATCTGATACAGATGAAAACAGCTTTATCCTTATTCCCCATCTCGTCCTCCGCTCTTTTCTGACATGAAGTTTGATATGAACTAACTGAGTTTTCTTAGCTATATTCATAAATAGAATTTGTTTGAAATTAAAGAACAAATTTTGTGTAGATTTTACTGTAATTTAAATTAAACTGAGTCACTTTTTAGGCCAAGATTTAACTTTTTTATTTACGGGACAAAGTTAAATTAGGCATTGGGCTAAAAACACAACTTGTGATGTTATGTTGCTATATTTTAGTACTGCACAATAAATACTGTTATTTAGATAGTAGTCTGAGCCAATTTCACAATTATAATTAAATAGCCAATAGGAGAGAAATATATAAGCTGCACTGTTAAGCTGCACACAGTTATTTCTATGTGCAAATAATATGCATCAGATGTCCTATGGAAATATTAAAGTGATTTCCCCGGTAAAGAGCACAATGGTGTTTATCAGTGTTCCCCAACCTTTTTTGCACCACAGACCAGTTAAATTACTAGTACTTTTTTCATGGACCAGTCGTAAATTTCTGAAATATTTTCAGAACCAGTAAAATATTATATTTCTACCCGATTTAACTGTGCATGCACACAAAAAAGTTTTTCTCAAGCGCACACAGCCTTTAATTATCTGCTACCAGACCGGTATAAAAAGTTCTTATATCAATGGGGCCAAAAGGAAGCATAATTTTTCTGTGGCCCTGCACCAATTCACCCACAACCAGTACTGGTCACTGTCCCAGTGGTTGGGGATCATGTGTTTAACACACATTTTTCAAGTAACTCAAGTATCCAGTCATAGTTCTGCAACATTATACTCAACACAGTAACCTGGTATACGTGCACTATCATTAGTTAAATTTCTCCATTCCTTTATCATCTGAATTCTGTGCTGCTACAGCCCGACACTCACTACTGGATGTGACATTTCTTTTGTAGCCGGAGAAATAAAAAGGAGACAATCTGATGAATGGCTATTGGAAAAAGACGAAAGGAAAACAACACAGCGGCGGCCGCGTCAGGGGCGACAAGATTTACTGCAGGTCATGTGGTGTAATGAAGACGGACGTGCACGATCAGACCGGGAATGAAGAGGCAGACTGGGCTGCAGGTTGAACTTCCAGGGTTTGTGAATGCTAATCATTCAAGGGAAATGGGGCAGAGTTAGGCAGCGCACATCTCTGCCGGAACGACTGATGAAACTGATGAATGTCTGAGCCTTTACTGGCCTTTTTCCAAGGATAATTAGCACACGACGCAAGGTTAAGAATGGCTCCAGGGAAATGACTGCACTTCTGCAGGTCAAGAACAAGTGCCGGCTGCTTGAAAAGCAGCACTGGTGGAGGAGGCTGAATGAATTCAGTAAAATCAATAACAAAAAGAACTGTTGCAAAGGCAGACAAAGTTGCCACGGGTCTGATGTGTTTTGTAAAATATCTACATGAATTAGCTGGTCCAATATGTCAATGTTTTGGTTGGATTAATGCTTTAAAAAAAAAAAAAACATTCCCTTGGCTTAATTACACATACATAAGTAAATGTTTCCGCAAATAAAAATAAATAGAATAGCAAAAAAATACTAACGATCATATACAGCTTCGAGCTAAATAAAATATGATTTTAATTGAAATGATTATACGCAATCCTGTGAAATGAACACTGTAAGATTGATTATCTTTTTAATGGCTTAAATTGCCAATAAGACAAATAAAAATTGGCTCAGAAAAATGCTCTTCCCACAGAAAATTTATAGAACTAGTTAAAGAAAAGACAGAAGAAAGTGCAACTTGACAAATACAAGCAAAACAATAAAGTGCTCCCCTATAAAATCAGCTTTTAAAGTATATAAAGGACAATAATAATAGTAAAAGTAAAAATCTGTGAAATTTGGGGATCTTCATCGTCTATTTAAGATCCACCTTGAAGAAAGACATACAGTACTTGGCTACAAATTGTTTTAGAAAAGTGAATTTAAATAAAAGTTGCCAAGATTTAGAAAAGTGAAAAGCCCTTTCATTAGTAAATGTATTTTATATTAATAAATCACAATTTTAAGAAAATACTGGTAATGAGATATGATTGATTATTGCTATAACTATAACTATAAACTGAAAATTGATTGAATATTGAGAAAAAATAATATTAAAATAGAATTATCAAAACAGATATCCATAGTAATTAATTTCTTCAGAGCTAAATCAGTTTTTAATACATATCCTGAGGAAGATTTGAAGAGAGAAACTTGCTTTTTCTAAGTAATACATTTGACTTCACTGAGGTGAATCTTGTTAAACCATCAGTCAGGCTCCTCCACAGGCAGAGACCTTGGCCTTTCTTCTTGGGCTCACTGGAGTCACCAGACCTTGAACCCTCTAATGTTGAAGGACCATCTCTCGTCCCCGAAGCGTTTGTATTAGAATTGATAACCCTCTCAGGTGAAGCCAAATTCTCGGAGGACATGGCAAGGCAAAAGGTCCATTCCATTACAAAGTTATTATCAAGAGCAGATAGTTACCATTCATCACATGTGAGAGGTGGGGCTCACTGTTAGTGGAGGGAAACGGCTGTTTCACCGCTCAGCGCCGCAGATCAATAGCTGACGCCATCTCCCCCCTCTTTCCCTTTCCTTTGGCGCTACAAAAAAGTAATTATACGGGAGAAAGGTGGAGAATCGATAGGTTGGTCAGGTGAGGTGGAGGTTTCAGATTGGTGGAGGTGGTGGACCGGGGGGTGAGTAGAGGCTCTGCTGCCAGCTGCCACTGACGCTGCTGCGTCAAAACAGACGTCTACCGGACGAGGAGTCTGTTTCTTTTACTAACCGTTTCGTTAAAGCATTTTTCCATTGCTGTGAGGTTTGCATCAATAAGTGGCAGAGGAAACAACCTCCAACCACATGACCTTTCATTACTTAACATTGTTGGTTAACTGAAAATTAATAGATCGATAGAGCTTTATTAATCCCTCTGGAGTATCCTTCAGGAAATCATGGTTCCAGCAGCAGAACAGCACTGAACAAGAGATGAATATAAGTACAAAAACAATACTATAGATACAGGCAAGGGTAGAATTGCTGAACTGAATTGCATTATGTGTAATGTCTGTTTTTGTGCAAAAGTAAAAACTGAATGGGACTACGCTGAAATCACACTATAGACCACAAATATTATCCTTGGTGGTGACATTAGTCCTCCAAGAATTCATCATCCCAGCATTGACATCTACTTTCACTGCAGACAAGTCTGAACTTTATAATCCACTGATGCAGTTCATGGGTCAACGGCAGAAGCAGAGCAGAGGGCAAGGAAAATCACTCTGCCCCTGACCAGACAGAGAAAAAAAAAAAAAGACGCTCTGACATCCAATTTTCAACTTGATTTATCAGAGCAGAGCTAAAATTGATAGTGTGTCATTACAGCGTGGGGAGCTGTCTGGCAGGAATGTATCAAAGCCTCCTCATTTTGATTTAGCGCAGCAGATCAATACCAGCCTATACTGTTTCAATTTGAGGACTATTGATTTTTCTATAGCTGACTCTATACAGGGAACATTCATCAGACAGCCACTATAGAGCATCAACCAACCAACAGGTCACTATAGACACTCAGCTGACTACTCCGTACCATATATATATATATATATATATATATATATATATATATATATATATATATATAAATTCTCTCTACTGGAATTAAATTATTAATGTTTTTTTATTTTTTATATTACTTTTGTGTGTGTGTATAACAAAATGAATATGTGTGTATATATATATATATGTATACACACATACATATGTATATATATATATATACACACACACACACACATTTACTGTATGTTATACATACTATGATTTGTTTTTTATTTCTCTTATATGATTCTATGATAATATGTGCTATTGATGAATTAATAAATGTACCTTTTTAATTTAATGTCAGATAAAGGGTTATATTCTTCATATATACACATATATTTCATATATTCTATCATCTTCGTTTTTTATTTTATGATTTACACAAATGGTTCATAAAATTTTGTCCAAAGATGTTGCATTCAAGTACACTACAACCCTTATACAGACATAATTCCATAGAAACATCACTGGACAAATGGATATTTTAATATCTTATATCTCTCTCTGTCCTTCAGTTTGGTCCACACAACATGTTCATAAAGCAAACTGAGGAGTTACAGTGGTTTCTCTTCACTGAAGCACATAAATAAATTTGGGTTATGATAAATTCTAAATGTCCTCTGGAGTGTCTCGAGGCCAAAGTGGAGAATAAAAGACAAAAGCAATTTCTGTGCACAGAGGTGTAAACAAACATTAACAATTTTCTCTCTAGTGCCCGCGCATACAAACACACACATGCACTCCCACGCACGTGCGCTCACACCCACATATATGTACAGACCCGTCCGTGCGGGTCCCTTAGAACGCTGTAGGGCTTTATATTTTACAACAGCAGCATAAATGGAAAAGTTAATGTAGCAGTGAATAAGACTAAGCTGTTGAAGTGCAACACTGCCTGAAGCTCCCGGCTCTATTGCATCATTTTTCTTCACCAGCAGGTCGCCATTAAATTTGAATCAGTTGGAATTTTTTTGGACTGTATCATTTACAAAGCGCCCACTCACAACAACCTTTTGTTTCAATGCAAATGCAAAGCCTTAGAGAGAGACGTTCCATAAATATTTGAACAGCAGCCTAGAAATCAATCCAGTGGGTCTTTGGAGAAACACTCCTGATTTGGGAAGTACAGACTTAAATGGAGGAAACACTAACTGTTCGGAAACACAGACTTTTTCTTTTACATTTTAATAATTTAATTTCTATAGTTTATGCACAAACATATCAACGTATGCATAACGTGATGATAGCCAAATAATAGAGAGAAATCTCACAATAAAATAATGCAATTCTGCAAATTTTAATCAGGAACAGATATTTTTGATCTATTTTTAACAGACAGATATAAGGACTATAATGTCACAATTTTTTCTGTCTGGTTTAATAATAAATTGTGGTTAAATTGGTTATCTTTTTATACATTCAATAATATCCATGTCCAGAGACAAAAAAAAAATAATCAAGAATTGGAGCAAAACAACTATCAGCAGTAAAATAAACAGCCAAATTTACAGCAGAATACCGCAAACAAGCAGCACAGTTCTAACACTAGCGGCTGTCAAAAAGGTAGCGCTGTCTCCAGTGTCTGCTGGGACCATGTGGTTGACTGAGGTGAGAGTGTTTGAAGGTAGAGCAGCACAGCCGCCAGTTATTTTAACAGGGCCCAGGAGGAAGTCTGCAACCAACACCAGGTGCTGGGCTGTGTTAGTGAGTGGGTCAATGAGTGCCTAGAAAACACTACACACACATACGCATACACAACCCCCTCCTCCTTTCCTCACCACAGCATGTTGGACAAGCATCCAATCAGCTGTCCCCAGGGGATTTAGCTTCTCCACACTGTAATTGCGTTTGCTGACCTGATCACTGACCTTATCAGGGTCCTGGGAAAATGACATTAACTGGTGGTTGGTTCCAAAGCCGTAAGATTTTTGTTCTTTTTGTTTCCCGCTCCAGCAGGGTTCCAACAACATGATACAACTGTCTGTGATAACCTCTCCCTAATCTAGTCCAGTCAAAACTATTCACTAACCTAATAAACCAATTGTTCTCTATAACAGACAGAGGAGACAGCGAGAGAACTGCATTATCAGAGGCAAATTCCTTTTCTGTTTTACACAATATATTTAATAAGCTGGCACTTGTTACGCACTCCCAACAGCTATGGCATTGGCTTTCATACAACATAAACTCTCTATGTAGATTTGATCATCTTTCTATTGGGTTTTTGCATTTTGATTGAAGGAAAAAAATGAAATACTGCATTCATGGTGGATAAACAGGAACAGGAAGACAGAGCAGAATTGGAAAACCTATGTTCCTTATGCCTCATTAATCATTGTCCTCTGGATAATTCTATCAACTTCTCAAAATTAGCACCAACTTGGAATATATGCATACAATAGGTTTGTCAAAACCTGTATTTAAAGCCCTGTATCACATGTGAAACTGTATCTACTAGAGTTGGCCCACCAATACATACAGGCAGAACTTTCAGTATTAGTAATAGTAGCCCATAAACATTTAATTGTTTATTGTTGTTGGGCTGTAAAAAATAGATAAACATTAAAAAGGAACTAGAAAGGTACGGGATAAAGAGACATAATCAGAAACAAATATTACTGATGTGTGTTTTATTACAAATTCTCCCGTGTGTTTAGAATATTAACTATTTGGCTTAGCTAGGTTGTTAAAGATTTTCATTCCAACGCATATCTGAAATTTGTTTTAATATGAAAAACATTTTGCTTAATATACGTATCTGGTAGGGGAAAAAAAAAAACAATAAAGATGCTGAGGTTCTCTTTAGGAGAGACAAGGATGGACAGGATCAGGAATGAGGTGATTAGGGGGACAACACAGACAGGAAGGTTTGGAGAAGAAGAGCCAGATTGAGATGGTTTGGACATGTTCAGAGGAGGGACAGTGGATACATTGGTAGAAGAATGATCCTAGAGATGGAGCTACCAGGTAGGAGAAAAAGAGGAGATTGATGGATGTAGTGAGGGAGGACATGAAGGTAGTTGGAGTTAGAGTTGAAGGACAGGGTGAGATGGAAATTGTTGACATTCTGTGGCAACCACTGAAAAGGGGACAAGCCCTAAAGGAAAAGACTCGATGTAAAAGTTTCTCCTACATAATTTACTTTACGTGCCAAGAAAATTACTACTAAAATTAATATGCCAACACAAACTGAATCCCAAAGTCAATGCACATTGTTCTGCCAGTTTGTTAAAATTCTTAATGTAGTTAATTTTAGAAATTAATTTCCCTAATTTCCAGGTAAAATTTTGACATCCCTGGTTTTTATAATTAGTTTTGCAGCTGCCAGAGTAAAGGCCACTGTTCATTGTTCCAATGTGGAACAGCAGATCCACATACCTTAAATTATCCTACACCGTTCCACCTGGAGGCATTGCTGCTACTGCTAATATTCAAAAATCTAATTTGCTAACAGAGGCTGAAAACCAATTGAATTTCCCACTTGAAATTTGAATTCTGTCAGACGCTATTTCTCCACATATTCTTCACAGGGCAGGATAACTCAATTTCTGCTTGTCACCTCTGATTAAACGCAAGCGCACACACACACACACACACGCTATGACAAATATCAAATGTTATTTATCACTTTAAAAGCACATGACGTTTTTGCCTTGACACCAACTTAATTGTAAAAATGTTTCATCTGAGCCGTGAATCTTCAATCCAGTCCGAGTGGGTAATAAAGTAACGTCAGGCCGAGATGAAGAGTGTAAACCCGTCTGTGGGTGAGTGACAGGACAGATGAAGGGGGTGGGAGGGTGTCTAGGTACTAGGAGCAGCCTTCCTCACACCTTCTCACCCCTGTCTCCTGACACTGCATATCTAACCGTCTCTTCCTGTTTATCTAGCAGGTCAAGGATCCTGGAGACCTGTATATCACACAGCTGTTTGAGGATGGCTGCTCTCTTCAGATAAGAAGCTCATCAGCCCTCACATGTAAGGTCTGACAACAGAAGTGTCTGTGTGTTTGTTGTGACATTTTACAAAAAAAACCCCACAAAATCCTACAAAATTACAACAGAATTTAGTTTTGTTTTTCATTTGTTCATTCCACTTAGTTTTATATACTTGATCAAACAAGGTTGGGTATGGCAACATCCCGGACCATCTCACATAATCTTACAATCAGAATTCTGGCGGTAAATACAATGCAAGAATCCAATTTCATTATCAATTCATTATTTCATATTCATGCATTATCAATTCTTTAACAGCAACTTTGTTGAGTTCTGTAACAAAACTCCCACAAATTCTAAATAATCTTATTATATCCAAGATCTAAAAATAAGGCTAAGGTGATGGGAAAGGCTTACAGGGCAGTTGTTGTTGAGATTCTCTTTAGGAGAGACAAGGATGGACAGGGTCAGGAATGGGGTCATTAGAGGGACAACACAGGTTTGGAGAATCAGCTAGAGAAGGCAGATTGAGATGGTTTGGACATGTCCAGAGGGAGGACAGTGGATACATTGGTAGAAGAATGATCCTAGAGATGGAGCTACCAGGTAGGAGACAAAGAGGAGATTGATGGATGCAGTGAGGGAGGACATGGAGGTAGTTGGAGTTAGATTAGAAGATACAGAGGACAGGGTAAGATGGAAATTGTTGACTCACTGCGGTAACCAAGCCAAAAAACAAGCTGAAAGGACAAGAAGGTCCAAGAACTAAAAATAGCTTGATAAACAGATATGCGAATTCTTTATTCATCCCAGTAGGAAAATTATAGTTAGCTCTGTTAATAATGGAGCAGCAAATTAACATTATAGCAGCACCTCCAAAATCCACATAGTGAAAAAATGTGCTGAAGAAGACAGTCCACAGGGACAAAGGCTGGTAGAGCTCACAGTGCAGCACTGAGCTTGTTGAAAGAGCAGAGAGAATAAATTGTATCATTTGTCTGTGTTATGGTGCAAAGCAGCAGCTCAGTGACAGATCCTTCTGTAGCATTAAGGAGGGAATTGAGTGTCATTAGAGCATCCAAGCCTATCCAGCCTGTTCCTGATTGACCGAGCATCTCTTCACTCTGACCAGAACATCAACCCTCCATCTACCTCCATCAATGACAGCCCGGGCTACGGTGGTGAACTCCTCACATGGCTGACTCTGGAGCCTCCTGGTCTCCAATCCTATTGCCAATTTAAATTCCTCTTTCTTTAATAATGTAACTCTCCTGTGAGTATTGTCTGTAGACTACAGGCTATTTTACACCTCATTAGATTTGCATTGTTTTAATTAAAGTGCCTCGTTGTTCTTACTGCCTCGTACAGACAGACATTTGCCTATTGTAAGAGGCAATAATTACAACATATATGAGCCAGACCTCTTCAATTGGTGACAAGTGTTCATCGCAACATATATATATATTTTTTTTTATATATTCATGCACATAAACATTTTCAATTGGTGTCTATATAGCATCCTAAAAAATACTTCTATTCATATTTAATAAGTATTTTTGTGGCCTCTCTCCCATTAACTTTTTCAATCACGACAATCACGATCAAATCAAATAAACAGGATACAACTGTGCAAAAATTATAACAACTCTCTGTGTTGTTCCACATAAAGCAATCCTTTCCTCAGGTCAGAGAAGACTTGTACAACTAAAATATTCACCTGATTCAGCAACTGATTCTCACTACCTCTGTCTAAGTAGGTGGAGCAGGTGTGCAGACTCATTTCAGACTAGTGGAGCTGGTGGAGTAGTATATCTTTAAACAGCACCCTGGACAGAGCCATGTGGCCGTACTGTATCTGCTGCCAGTCTTTGTTCCAGAGCCACCTAGGTGGTGTGTGGACACAAAGAAACCTGGCTGAGTCTGGCAGTGCGAGGAGCAGGCCTGTGCAGATGGGTCAGCAGATGGACAAGGAGGCTGAGCTGCCCCTGATCTGATCAGCGAGCCTGACCACACCCAGAAACAGGCAAAGGACGGATGTATCACAAACATGGGGATGTAGAGTAAAAAGAGAGAGACGTAGTAAGGCACAGAGGTCTGTCTGCTCTCTCTCATTTTGGTGTAAGGTGAAAAGCGTATTTAAATAAATGCTTGTTAATGTACATGTTCTGATGCTGATGGCTGTTGTTGACTCTACGATGCACTTCAGCTGCTTGGATTAATTTCAGATGCTTTAAAACCTCTTCTACTGCAGCACTTGATAAAAAATGATAAAATATATATAAAAGAGAAATTGTTTCATTACCTGTCGTTGTTAAAGAGCCCCCCATAACGTTGGGTCAACCATAATGTGGCTCCAGTTCCTGAAATAAAAAAAAAATATATAAGATGCTATGTTAAAAAAGGCAGTTGCTAATCACATCACTAAAATTTGCCACAGGGACCAAGTCTGGAGCAGATGGGTGGAGGATTTGTGTAGGATGTATGTAATGATCACGCAATAAAAGCTAAAATGGCCAAGCACCAGCAAGAAGTTGCCGTTCTGACAGTGTATAGACCAGGGGTGGCCACTAGGTAGATTGGGATCAACCAGTAGATCGCTGGTAGATCTGAGCAATAACATAAAAAAAAAATAAGTAAAGTCAATGCTTTGGTTCCACTGAGATCTCAGACAACTGGGCAAACTTTAGATGATAAAAGCACAGCTACAATATCATATTATAACCAAAGTAACTATAAAAAGGATCTTGCAAAATAATCAATAAATAAAATAAACAATATGCATAACTCAAATCATGTATCTATCTAAAATTAAGGTTCAATTTCATATCTTGTAACTCAAGAATGTAAATGAAGCCGTTTGTTGATACATCCCTGAGAGAAAATAATGGTACGAAGAAAGAAAAAAAAAAAAAAAACTCCTGAAACCCTGCACCACATGTGTGACCTTCCGTTCTCTCTTTTTAAAACAATCTTTAAAACACCGGAGAGATGAAATTGTGGGATGAAACTATATCCCTGAACCTCAATGCAGCCATTTCCTTCGTCCCTTTACAGTGACAGATGACTAAGCTGAGATCACTGTGCCCTGCACTGGGTGCCTGGGGCTGATCTGAACGGCAGGCCGCAGTACCAGCGCTCACCACCTCACGACATGCTCTGAAAATGATTAAACAACAGTGTAAGAGGAAACTTCTCACTGTGGGAAATTCAGCTCTCCTGTTTCCTTTGCTGAAGTGCAAATGGAAGAGCAAACAGAGAAGTTCAGAAGAGGGAAAAAAAATATAAGAAAAAAAACAGGCAAAGGAAGACCTTCTAACTTTTACCTTTGCAGACTCAGTCTACCAATTGGATATGTTTATTAGTAATAATCATGAAACAATACAGAGTATTCTATTGTCATTTGATTATTGTTGTTTTTCTCTTTAATTTTGTGCTGCTTCCACCAATGTATGCTTACATTTTTACGCGATCATATTTTAGCCCAGAAGTGCAGGTCTTAAATGACATCACAATAAAAATTATTATCTTGGACCATCCGGATTTTGAGTTGGTAACACCTAGGTCTTCTTCTAGTTCCGCTGGAGAATTAAGTGATCCAATTGGATGGTCAGTGAACGCATCATCAATCAAGGAAATTGCACCTGCTTGCTATATGTATATTTTTTGTTGCGATTAATCATTTTTTCAGTTAGAATAAAGAAAGAAGCTGGTCCACTTGTGGGGACCTTACTGTATGTTTCATATAATTCTCAGGCCGAGATAAGCAGCCTTTGTTGTGTATAGCACCTTGATAACTGACACTGACATTATTATGTACAGGCATGTGTTTTTGTAACCGTTGTCTCGCCTGACACACACCGCCAACCCGTGCAAGAGCGCAGGCTGACCTTGCGATGCGTAAAGTCAGGGAGATGGTGCTGACAAACTGCTGAGCATCTGGTCTCCAAATGTTCCCCCTGGACCTCCCACCCCCACCTCACCCCTCCACAGCTACAGTATCAGCCTCAAATAAGCTGTTCTTGATTTGGACAGGAGAGCAAGACAGTCTTCTAAGGTTTTCCTTGCAACTCAGTCACGTGACAAAAACAAATACGGAAATGAAGGAAGACATGATACGGGCAGTGCCAGGGAAACAGCAGCAGGTTGGGGGCGCTATGGTGTGAATGATCAAATTGGCTATCTTCTCTGTGGCATTCTTGTTGACAGCTTCACAGGGGTTTGTTTGGGTTTTCCTTTGGTGTCTTTTACCGTCAAACCGAAGCCCAGACTTCTCAGAGCGCTCTGTCTTTGATTACACGTATTTATAAAAAGTCTTCTGTTGCCCATTTGAAGCAAATTAGGCCTGACGTGTGCCTCCTTATAGAGATGTGATCTGCTGATTTGGTCATGGTCTGATGTAAAAGCAGACCATGACCAAAGTGATGCAACTCTAAACTTTGGATGGTTCTAGATCAGGGGTGCCCTCACTTTTTTGTCTTCTAAGTTACTTTTTAAATCTCCAGGCTGAAGTGATCTACCTAGGTTGACAATTCTTAATATATTTACTCATATAAACTGGATATCTTACTTTTTACATTAACATATAACATATATGTTATACTGTCCCTTTGGGGATCTACTGGGAGATCCTGATCTACCTATTGGGCACCCCTAAACTAGGCAATTGTTACTGGGCCGCAGAGAGTTGATGCTCAACTTACACAATTTACCTTTTATTTATTGATTGATTAAACAGTGTTTTTTGATTATTTGTTTATTTGTTTTATTTGATTTGTTTGATTATTATACTTCAAAAATACCACTTTATGCTGGACGACTCATTCTTATTAGTAGTAATTATCCATTACACCTCAAAGACCGGTCTGCAAAAAAATTGCCAGACATTTGACCGGTCCATGGCACAAATAGGGCTGGGCCCCCTGTTCAGAGTGTATGACACAAAAAAGTATATGAGGAATTTTAGTGTCCAGTTTGTAGTGCTCTGCACAGTTAACTCAAGAATCTAACTCTATTACCTTTAAGGCCACGTCGGATGGAAGGCATTAGAGTGTGTCAGCCTGAAACCCAATGGTATCAGTAGTCCTATGAGTGATGAAGAGACATTTAATGCTGTATTATGTACAAAATACATCAATATTTCACATGTAACTCAGTCAGACCCTCGGTATTTGTCTTCTGTAGAGTTCTCCCTGCTTTCAGTATGTCATTGGTTATTGTGGCTGATATTGCTGTCATTGTCACACAAATGTGTGCTGAAAACATTGATTGATGATACTACAGCCGCTTTATGAAACAGTACCAGCTCTTTGGTCACTTGATTGGACCCCAAATCCCTTAAGTACAGTCCAGAGAAACGCATTGTTTTTCCTGGAGAGGACTTTGCCTCCTCTCACTTTCATCTACTGAAATTCACCAGGGCACTCAGTTTTTGTGGTGCCTCAATCCGACCTGTCACGACACTGGAGTCTTTGCTTTTATCTGTAGCTCGCTTTGCTCTATTGTACTCTGCACATCTGGAAGCCTTACATCACTGAGTCTGCTGCTCCACTCTTACCTCCCTCCTCCTCTCCTCCCTCCCTCTCGTCTTTCCCTTATTTGCCGTTTAAACTGTTACATGAAACAGATCTGCTTGACCTTTTCATTCAGCTGCCAGAGATGAGCAGAGACATACAGTGTCTGCAGCCGTGGCCGGCCACAGCCATGATTGCTGTGATTAGTATGCATAAATAAGGGAGAGGGGCCGTCATTAGCACTAATTTATTCACAAAACTGACAGGACACAAAACAGGAAGGGTCTAAAGGTTAGCCGTAAGCTCTCCTTCTTGTCTTAAAACATTATTGCTTATATATGTGAGTGACACGTTTAAACAGGATATTAAATAACAATAGAGGCTGAAGCTGTGTCTATACAAACTACCTGGGCTCTTTTGCCGGCAGAGAACGGAATGAAACCAGAAAACTAATTTTTTCTTATGTCACAAATGTAGATTTAATTATGATTTAAAATTACATTTATTATTTAATCTCATCAGCAAAGACGCAAAGACAAAGATTTTATTTTCAGCCTGTTTGTACAGTTAAAGACAAGTCTTTTTTCAGTTCTAGCGTTTTTGCCACTGCCCTGTTTACTGCATATCACAGGTGTCAAACTAAGGCGCAGGGGCCATATCTGGCCCACAGTGTAATTATATTTGGCCCACCAGATAGTAATGCAAGGTCCTTGTTATCGCACAGACATTTTGTTTCTTTTTGTTTAGGTTTGTGAAAAAACATTGAAATATTATAATTATCAAATAAAGGCAAATACCACTGATGTGTGTTTTATTTCTGATTTAATTTCTCATGTGTTGACAATAGCAAGTGGCTGTTCCAAATCTAATGTTCCCAAAAATCAACATTTATCAGGGGCGCGGTCAAATTTTTTTTTTTACTGCAGATAGGGTGGGGACCCCAGTAATATTTTTCTAATATCCCCGAGAGATCCTGGCTCTGTCCCTGCATTTAATATATGGAGATGGGGGAATATTTACAGAATATTTTACAATAAATATTCAGTCTGGCCAGTGACTTCATGCAAGGTTTTAATTGTTGCCCACTGTGAAACTGAGTTCTACACCGGTGATGTAAATGTATTAGTTTTTTTAATAAAACTTGACAGTTTCAAACCTATCAGTCTGCCTACCTGTTTTGGTTCTACTGCAGATTGGATCATGTGTTTTATCATTTGTATTGTTATTTAATATTAAAGCACTAAAGTGTTTCTGCTCCTAGAATGTATTGATGTGAAGACGTTAAGGGTTTTTATGAGGTTAAAATAACTCTTTTTATTTAGATCATGGTTTTTAAAGCCTTCAACTTGACTGCATTTACCTTTAACACTGCAGTGTAAGATTTATACAGTGATGGCTAATCGCTCTCTAAAAGGTTGCTAAGACACTAAAGCTTCATGGTTCAGTTTCACCTCGCCGCCGTCTGATCAATATCTCTGCCTAGGTTTCATCCCTGGAGTCTCTAATGGCTGCATGCTCTGGAGCTCCAGTAATGCTATCTGTGTTACTGCTGAAGAGGGAGGCGGAGGGGTGAGCTCGGACCTTCCCAGCACGGTTGCACGTCGGCAATAAATCCTCCACACGGAAAATGAAACATCTCTCTGATAGTTGACGGAGACAGCAGCACCAAAAGAAGGCCGAGACTTGAAAAAAAAAAACACTGGCTAACTCTCATTCATGTGGTGGACAGCCACTAAATAATGGCCTCCACATAACAGAGGCTGCACTCCCTGCTGTAGTGGGCTTTGGATCGCGAATGCCAAAGAGCGCACTCCTTGAGGCTCTAAGCCTGTAGTCTAGATCCTCTGAGAGGCACCAAGTAATGGCTTCCTTATGG
This sequence comes from Paraplagusia blochii, assembly GCA_016785265.1. Taxonomy (NCBI): domain Eukaryota; kingdom Metazoa; phylum Chordata; class Actinopteri; order Pleuronectiformes; family Cynoglossidae; genus Paraplagusia; species Paraplagusia blochii. Next base: position 145,742 of record JAFBJS010008410.1, read on the forward strand.
ACTCCTGATGCAAGACTGATGGGCTGACAGAAGGTATGTTAAATATCTTCTCTTCTAACTGCTACATCGGGGGGTCTGACCTTCTATGAAACAAGGGCTTAACAAGGGATGCAGCGGGTCAACTCAGAGGTGATCAGTCACCGGCAGCCCTGCACGGAACTGGGCTCGTAGCCTCTCGTCAACGGGAGGGCTGGGAGTTAAAGCTTGAGCGAGTGCAGCAATTGGTTTGAGGTGTATGTTTTCATCTATTTGGACAATTGGTTAAGACAAAACGAACACAGAGATAAACGAAGCGTAAGCGTTGTCAAACATGTATCATGTCAGAATTTAAACAAGGATTTAACCTTAATCAGGGCCGTAGAATATAAACTCAAAAGAGGACAGAACAGGAGAACTGTGACTCCCATCGCAGTATAATCGTTGTGTGGAAAACCAGCGGGAGATTTGAGCCAAAACAGTCTAGTTTATATTAGCTGCCATAACAACTGTACAGTCAATCAATGAGTTTTTATTAAAAGACAATATGAAATTATCTTATCTGGGAACAAAGCAGCAGAACAACATCTATATACTGACCCAACATATAATTTGGATCTGTTGGACATGACCAGAGCTAAATAAAATTAAAAAAAATAAATAAAAAAATCAACCACAAGCTAACTAAATCCAACACTTTACCATATGTCAGCGCAAAGCAGACCTAAAGTAGTTTTTAGGCCAAGTGAGTGAGTCATGTTTGCTAGCAAAGGTCTTAACTTGTTAAAATATATTTGGACCACAGATGTTGCATTATATGGAGTCTCATAAGATTTCAAATGAATTTTTCATCCAGGGTCAGTTTTAAGCCAGAATGTTTCTATTCCAAATAAAGAATTAACCCCCTTCTGCGTACTATTGCAAAACTCTGGCAAATATGATGGAATAAAAATACTGTATGTTTATTAAGAGTGTCATCTTGGAATAATATATTGTTAGAAAATGTCACATTCAAACACAAATTTGAAATTCAATTCTTCATTTTCACTTTGGCCCAGCTGCGGCCAAGACATCAAATCATAAAATTGGACTCAAACTATGACATGTGAAAGTATTCATATATATTAATTTGCAGTAATGTTAGCTGATGCTACACGTATTCAGCAACTCCTCACCATTAAGGTGCAGTCATGACAAAGAAAAAGAAGCAAGAATATGTTACTCATTGTAGGCAGGTTGAAGAAGACCAGAGTCACACAGCTGCTACTGAGTGATGTATGGCAGAAGGTCAGTAAGAATGAAGAAGATTGTTCTGCAGCCAAGTTGTCAGTTATCTAGCATTGTGTTAGTGTTGCATGATGGAATATCCTTCATATGCCTGTTTCTGTTAAGGGTCGCCATAGTTGATCGTCTAACTATCTTTCTTCTCCTTTTTGTTTGTCCCTTTTTTCAGGGGTTACCACAGCGAGTCAACACTTTCCATCTCACCCTGTCATCATCATTTTGTTTTCTTGCATCTTTCATTTGGCCAATGTTTTACGGATGCCCTTTCTGAAGCAACCCTCACCATTTATCTAGGCTTGGGACCGGCACTAAAGAAACACTGACTTACGCTCCCTAGTTACACTCCATCTTATTCCTGCAACCTCCACCTCAGTTGTCCTGGTCCTCCAACCTTCTGTGCCAAACAGCAATATACTAGAAGGCCATCAGACCCCATCCCTTCCTTCTAATAATTCATTAAAGCCAGCTCTAAACCATACATCTTATGAGGTGTCACTGCTACCAAATGAGTGACAACATGACAACATGTTACTATACAAAATATGTCATTGGAGTTGGAAACGTTGCCCATTTTGCAAAAGTAATGCTCCAAAATATTATAAAGAAAAAGATGTCTTAGAGCAGCCTTGAAAGACAAATTGCTGTTCCACAAATACCTTTAAAATAAACTAAAAGAAAAAAACAATTCTGTCAAACTCATTGCTTGAATTTCAAACCACAGTTTTTGGCCTGGATACTCAAGTTATCCTTACAAATGATCATTGAAGTAAAGCTTCTTCATAGGTCCCTTATAAGAGAGAGACTCTGTCTCTTTATAATGTAACTGGACAAATTTAAATGTGTCCTTACTGTATTTCTAATAAATATACTAAATTAATATGTATTTGTTTTTGTAAATGTATTTTGCACTTAAAAAAGAAAGCCAACCTGGCTGTAAAGTCAGCATCACTCTGCCTGCATTATCTTCTCTGCACAATGTTAAGTTTTTGTGAATTTTTCTTTTGGTTAAATTGCTTGAATTTGAGGAAGTAAGAATTTTATGGATACGTTCTTGTTTGTTTGGAAGATGTTAGGAGAATTTACAGCACAGGCTGACGCGATCTCCATCAATCTCCACCAGTGGGTGCCGTCTCTGACTGCATGTTGTAAACTCTCAGAGGAAGTGCTCCTCAACTTGTACACAAAGTGCCTGAGCTGACCCCTGGTCACAGCTTTGACACGCTGAGCCATAAGTCAGTCTAAAGTGACACAGGAGTCAGGTGGAAGACTGACCCTGGTCTTGTGCTTGTAGACAAACTAAATGTGCTCTATTTAAACATGGCCTGCCTTGTCTGGCCCTTGTAAACAGGACAGGGCTAGGACACTGATGAAGGGGACATTGTGGGGTGGTGGACAGCAGGTCTCTGCTTCTGTGTAGACAGGAGGAACCAGGCGGCGGGCGTCACAACAGCATCAGTGTTCGTGCAGGCCTAGGCCACCAATTTCAAGTGTAGAGCTCAGGGTGAAGTCAACATAATTGCTGCAGTGACCACATGTCTAAAGAAGGAGGGGAGTGAAGGAAGAGGGTGAGGCGAAGGGGCACAAAGGGCATAGGACGCCTTGACCCTGAGCAATCTACCGAGTGATGGATGGCTGGTAATTACTGGTAAATAGAGTGCCTTTAGACTGAAGCACAGTAATTCAACTGTGAGCCGAGTGGGGCCATGAAAACAGAAGAAATCCGATTTGGGACAAAAAAAAAAAAAAATAGGACATCTGTAGTACATCAGCAGAGCTAAAGGTTCAAATTGGATGTTGGTGAGTCCAAGCACTGTTTTTGTTTGATAAATCTTTTCTCATCCACATCAGGGTTCACTTTTCACACGGCGTGCAGGGTTACTCCTGTGAGGAGCAGAGTGCTGAGACCGAGCTGTCGATCTAGCAGCTTGTTTGTGGCGTTGCACTCTCAGCTCAGTTCTGGTTTGTCAGCTGTAGTTGTTTTGCTGACAGACTCTTAGTGAGAGGGGAACACATATTTTCACACTTGTCACTGGTTTGCTACCTGCTTTTTCCACTTCTCTTTCCAGCTTAGCCTGTGCTTGCAGCATCCACTGCACCACCGTGCACATGGAATTACCACCACAGTTTGTGTGGGGTGTCTGAAAACATATTTCTAGATCTATTTGAGAAGAAATTGGGCCTGAAATTAAAAATTAATAAAGTAAGGAATCATAAATATGATCTTTATTCAAAATAGGACTAATAACCAGCTTTATCTGCAGTATAGAGTATAGATAGGGAAATTTATAGGTAAATCTGATGCTATTTCCAATAGCAGAGTAAGGAAAATAAGAAAAAATAAACCAATAATATCGCATGTGAAAATTTGCAACACTTTATTTCCAGAGCATTTAAAATCAATTATTGTTAGTATTTTTTACATTTAACTGTGCTGGTGGCCAACTGGTTGACGATTTGTTTCGTCCCCACTAGGTTCCGGGGTTCTACGTCCTTATTAATTTTATACTAGAGGCACAAGTCCACAAAGTTCCACAAGTCCTAGAGTCAAAGTCTTCTGAGTCTTTGAGTTCTTAGAGGTTTAGGACACTCATAAAAAGGCCGAGCTAAAGTCTTTGAAGAAAACCAATGTCCCCAGGGTTTCAAAAACCTGGTCTCCTTACAAAATGTTAAATCTTAAAGAGTAGTAGTAGTAAAGATGTCCTAGTTAAGGGGGTCCCCGGTCACTTTACCACTACAAACAACATTCACTTACGGCCCCTCAGTAGCAACACAGAGAGTACTAAAAATGTGTGCAAAAAAATAAACTTTAAGGATGTATTTTCATTATTTTCATTCAGTATCTTATCATTTTTACATCAGTTTGTGGCCGTTTGACTCATTAACACTATTTTTCGTTTTATATACTGTATTACCACTGAGTAAATGTATTTTTCTGACAGCTAAGGGACAGATAAGAACAAAAATTTTAAATTTACAACTATAAAGTGGTTCCTTACCCTGTTTAAGTGTCTGTTGTCCATTTGGCGGTAGTTAGCTACACGCTAACTATAGGAGCGGCTTCAGAACCGCAGATAAACATTGGCTATGACGTCACGTCAACGATACAGCGGTTCACACGAGGTGCATTCAGGTACTCGCGAAAACGTTAGAACCGAACGGTTAAAATTACCTCAACATAAAAAAAGGTAAAATCATTGTGTTGTATTTGTTCTCTTTTAGTTTCTGCGATGTGTTAACCACTGTCCTAGCCCAGATTGTCATCATTGCTCAATTGAGGCACAGTTAATGGCGAATTTCAAGGCAAAATTTAGAGGTGTTTTACAGGTGTTTGTTTTTTTTACCATAGTCCACAATTGTATGAAGCCTCTAGCAAAAGATACATGAAAAACACACCTTCACCACAGTGAAAAGTGAGTGAGTGTTTCAGAAAGTGAAATTCATGAAGAAATATCACTTCCATACCACATAAAATAGTTTAATAGTTTTTTTTTGCTTAAGTATAAAGCCATTTGTTGAGCAGACCATTGTTTTTTTGGAAAGGAAAGCAAACTCCTTGTGATTGTGCTCCACAACACTGCACACAACAAAAGGCAGCAACCACTGCATTTAACCCATCACCCAAGTGAACAGTGGGCATCTTGGAGCACCCAGTGAGCAGTGGGTGCCGTGCTCAAGGTCACCTGGCAGCTGGTGGATTCAAACCATAAACCCTCAGGACCGAGGTCCAGTCCTTTAACCACTTGGCCACTATTGCCCTATTTCTCTCCACAGCTTAAATCTTACAAAGACCTGAGCAGTGCCTGCAGCTAAAGAGTAAACTCACTGACTTCGCGCTGATGTAAGTTACCGCTGCCATGGCAACAACATCTCAGTTTCTCAACTGGAGCACGCTGAAACAAAGTGGAAAAAATTAGACAATGAGGGAGTGTGGAGCTTTGTGGAAGAGCGAGGATCAGAGAGTCCGCCCTAAAATAAATGGGTCAATGAAGATTTCCGTATCGCCTAGATATGAAAACCTCTTCTCAATTCATCACAGCATATGTTTTTCAACATATACACACACCCAGGCGTTAGATAAATCTTATTTATACACATTTTTACACTTTCATCACTGCAATGTTGCTGGAATTTCAGGGATTTGCACTGCATGTTATGACAACAAAAGCTGACCCTACAATATGTGAGTTTTTGGGCTAATTTCAGTAAAATTTCAAAGAAAAAAACAGTCACCTTATTTGAAGAGCTGCTACTGTTAACATTTAAGATTCTTGATAATTATATTAGAATATAATATCAGTAAAACCTTATTTTTTTTATCTTTAAACAGAGAGTGACATGCTTCTATGGACTGTAATAAACGTAGGTTTAATTCTAATGAAAATCTTAGTGAAAAATATTCTCATATAACAAACCATTTGTGCCACACCCATCTCATTAACCAACTCACACTCACCTGTGCTCACAGATGTTGCTTGTCACCAATAACATTTTTAACACAATAACATTTTGTTTGTGTTTTTGCACATTTTTCTAGTGACTGGTTTTCTGTTGAAAATTTGGTCTCAAATTTTTTTTTCTCCTTTTTAGCTGGTATGGGTGTGGCATCTGGTGTTGTTTTATTAACCTGAAAAATGTAGAGAGTTTTTTTTATAAAAAAAAAAAAGATGCTGTGTTTTGTGTTTATTGTCTAAATTTAGATCTCGGAAAAGGGGGAGTGTCACTTAAGGTTGTATGAGGGTAGGCATGTCTTCAACGCAACTTTTCAACCAATGATTGATCCTATTTTTTATGATTACTATTTGTTTCTCAAGAGCTGAAATTCATTTGTTTATTATTAAATTTCCTCAGATTCTTTTCATATTGTGACAGATTTAAGATATTCACACTGAAACACGAAAATAAATAATAATTACAATGTTGCTTTTTATCATAGATCAACACAAATTCACAATAAGGAGATCAATAATTGTGGAACCAATCTTTAACTAAATAAACTTTTAAAAGTGATGATGACATTTATATTTTTTTTAATTAATGTAAAGTTTATAAAGGCGTTCTTCAGCTTTTAGTTAAATGCTATGTTATAAAATAGAAATAAAGGTGAAGCGCGCCATCTACTGGAAGAGGCGTGGAAAATGGTGAAGACGTTTATTTCTATTTTTTTTCTTTAATGTTTTATTCAGTGCACTGGTTTCTTGTACAGAGGTGGGGATGGAACATATCAGTAACTACACCTATAGATATGTATCAATAATATCATGAATATACTTTATTCTTTAATTCACATTTTCTTCTGTTATATTCCTTATATATATATATGCTATTATTTTTTTATAAAAAAATGAAGAAAGCAAATAAAGGTAAATATACTGTACACGACATTGTTTTCATATAATTCAATATATTTCTACGAGTATTTTAAGTCCAGTCAAAACAGATTCTCTTAGATTTCTTTAAAGGAATATAATGAAAATACAAACGGCCTCCAGCCTCACTGTGGAGTCCACCAAACACCTGGGCTTCACACAGGAGTTGGACTGACAACCTACTGTCGGTCCTGCACAAGTGCTGAGGCTGTTGTGTCTGCACAGGTATCTGTGCATCACTGAGCAGCACTCCTGCTGGACAAACACTGGAAACATCAGAGGCAAAAGTCAAAGAAAAAGCTCTGGTCCATTAAAGATTCATGCTATTGTTTGAAAACAAAGAACCACGGTCTTCACCTGGTACAGTGACTACACGTGTGAGCTAAAAGGGATTTTTAAAGATCATAGCATTGTACAGTAGGTATACACACTATGGATCTCTCTTTTTAACTGTGTCGCCTCATGCTGCAAAGGAAATGTATCAAATTTTACACAAGTCCATGCATTTTTATCTACCTCCTAACTTTGAGCTACGATTTTTTTTTTTGCATCCGATATTTTTAAGAAATAGTTTCAATAGGAGGCAACACTCTGAGGAGAAGTGATGAATACTCCGTGTCTTCCCAGATCTCCTCTTCCTCCTGCCTCAAACACGAGCGTGCTCTGTGATATTACTCAGGACCCGTGAAGGTAAACATCCTGATCGGTTCCTCCATCTTTCAGCACAACACGTGCAGTGAAACCACATGCAGAGCAGAGGTTAGACTAAATAAACCACAGGGCAGGAGGTTGGTCAACGCCGCAGCTACAGTCTGCTACTGTGGAGCTCTGCTGATTTATGGGTGGAGAAGGAGATTACAGGTTGTCAGCGACGGATGAAAATTTGGATTAAAATCCTACTTGGCTACATGTAGAACAAATGAAAATAAAATAATTGCTTGCAAAACAAACAAATTTGGACTGATCAACAATGTGTCCGTTGTGTCATCAGTTTAAAGTTGCTACAAAAATTGGTCCGACTTCGTTTGACTGCATTAAGATGGTTTATATGTTACAGTACACCTGTGTACCAAAACTTTGTTTACAGTAATACTCATACTGTATGTATTTGTGCCCAACATTAGAGGTGCACAGCAACAATTGTGAAAATTTCACAATTCGATTCAATATCAATTTTTTAGGCTCAAGATTCGATTTAAATACATTTGATTAAAAAAAAAAGATTTTCCTTTAAAAATATAATTCTTTGTCCACAGAATAAGTCAGTGACATATATCTGTCCAAAAAGTTTAGTTGTCGGCAACGGGAATTCTTCTTGAAGTTGAAGAAGATTCATTCCTCAATCTTTTCATTCCTTTTCGTTCCTTAGTTGAGGAATGAAGCGTCTTTCAACTCAAAGTAGAAGTCCAGTTGATGCTTTCCTCATTTTTTGGTTTCGAACTATTTTAATTTCAGTGCGTTTATTGTAATAATGCATGTATTTTACGCTTGCAGCAGCTTTGAAGTAGAGTTTGGAGAAACATGGGAGGAAACTGAAGGAGACCGAGTTGAAGATGGTGAGACAATCACAGCCAGGAAGGACAACGAACTGGTATTATAACATCTCTTCTTCTTCTCCTCTCAGATTGGCCATTTTTTAGGTGTTTTCACAGCCAATCATTGTTTTCCATCTCCCCATGTTCTCAGCATCTTCTACTCCAACTACCAACTACCTCCATGTCCTCCCTCACTGCATCCATCAATCTCCTCTTTGTCTCCTACCTGATAACCTCACCATTAAAAATCTCACCTCAACGAACAGTGAACAGATCAGAACTCAAAGTGTATTCCATGGATTCAGGTTGAAAGTAACAAACAGAGGTGTAAACACAGCAGCAGCCTCCGTCACCTGCTGTCTCCACCTGACAGAGCGGGGTTAAAGAGAGTGCAGTGAACTCCGTCCTGTGGAGCTACCTGACAGGAAGGAGCTCTAAAAGCCTGTTCTTATCAGGTCTCCTGTCGGCCCCCGGGTCTGAGGTGGTGCCGGATCACGTCTCTCCTTAAACCCCTACAGGTCGTCCTGGGTGACACAGGCCAGGCCTCACACTACAGTATGTCATGAGTTAAGCCTGCTGTCGACTGAAGCAAATCCTCACAAATCCTCCTTAAACTAAACAAAACAAACTGTTTTAACCTGCTCTGGGACGTTAACAGTCCATCTGAGATAAGACAAACATGTCACAGGAAGTACAAAACTGAGAGGCTTCAGAGTAAAGTTCTGCTCCGTCATTCACAACTGCATCAAGAGAAACATGGGCGGAAAACACGTGTGACAGGAAAACTGTTCATTAAATCAGGACAAAAAAACAACTCTTCACACCTTTGTCCAGAGGTGAAGGCAGTGGTCTAGTGTAGGGCTCTCAAACTCACGGCCTGTGGGCCATTTGTGGCCAGTGGAACAATATTTTGCGGCCCCCACCTTGATCTAAAAGTTAAATTTATAATATTATTTTATAGATTTGTGTCTTGTAGAATTGTATCATTAGTTATACTGTAGACATCAGGTAAATCTGTAGAAGTAATGATACCATAATTCTGAGACACCATCAAACCACATGATCACATATCACTGCACATGATCAAATACAGATAAGGTCTGAGAAAACAAGTGCACAACACACACACAGAAAAAAAAAGTTTTTGTCTAAAAAAGAAAAACTTCCTCCTCCTCGTCTTTATTTACATTATATTGCGCATGTATTATGCAAGTATCGTGGTAGGTTTACCTCGTCAGCAAGTCAACATTTCCCATCTCACCCTGTCCTCTGTATCTTCTACTCTGACTCCAACTACCTCCATGTCCTCCCTCACTGCATCCATCAATCTCCTCTTTGTCTCCTACCTGGTAGCTCCATCTCTAGGGTCATTCTTCTACCAACGTATCCACTGTCCCTCCTCTGAACATGTCCAAACCATCTCAATCTGTCTTCTCTAGCTTTTCCCCCAAACCTTCCTGTCTGTGTTGTCCCTCTAATCACCTCATTTCTGATCCTGTCCATCCTTGTCTCTCCTAAAGAGAATGTTAACATCTTTAACTCCTCCACCTCCAGCTCTGTCTCCTGTCTCCCTAGTGTCTCTTATCCATCCATCATGGCTGGTCTCACAACTGTCCTGTAGACCTTTCCCTTCACCTTAGCTGACTCTACTTTTTCTGGACATATTTTCTTGAAAAATGCAATGTTTAAACGAAGTACGTCGCTAAAGTGTTGGTGCTGCCTCTGATCCAGGAGTTATTCACCAGTTTGACATCATGAATCTATGAATAATCATTTTCATAAGGGCGTCATTATTATACACAGAAACCAAGGAGATAAAAATTTAATATTTAGACTGTTGTAGAACAGGAACCCATTCACATCAGGGATCAGGAGGAAACACAGGAGGATCTACAGTCTGTGGAATATGAGAGTAGTTTCATAGATACTATGACTGATGACAGGTGTCTTTCCTTGAGCAGCACAAACATCTCTCCTCTGAGAAATCCACTCACACATTATCAGAACAACACTCGGAAGTTCACCAGCATGTGAGGAACTCTGCTTTCCAACGACATTACACTGGATTTACATCTTATTTTATTGAATAATTCATAATCCAAGAGCTCATGAATCATATATAGATTATCTTGTGCATATTTTATTACGGCGCTGCCTTAATTGAGTTGCAGAGGATAAAGTGGTGATTAATCCTGGAGAGTGTGTTAATTTATTCAGCAGCTTTCACAGACACAGACACTGCTTTCGCAAAGACGTTTCTTTTCCAGTGGAAATCCAACAGTTAGAGTTAATCTACAGTAATGAGTCTTTTCTGCAGGATTATGGGGTTTCATACAGCGTCAACATTTTCTCACAGATGTAATTGAAAGTGTTTTTTTGGTCTCTCCAGTCTAGAAGGATTTTGGATCAGTGAGCTATGATATAATGTGTTATTTGGTTTTATGGCCACTAGGTGTCAAACTCAGGCCCAGGGTCCAAATCTGGCCCGCAGTGTAATTTTATTTGGCCCACAAGATCATATCAAATATGTACTAAAGTTGGCCCACCAGTATATAGACCTGAAATACTGGCAGGATTTGTACTAAAAGTGATGAATAGTCTTCGTTATAGCACAGACATTAAGTTTTATTTGTTGTAGGTCTGTTAAAAAAATATTAGACTAATCTGGAAAGGCTATAGATAAAGGCAAATACCACTGATGTGTGTTTTATTTCAGATTCTATGTTCACAAACATGAACATTTAATCACAACTGGCACTGGAAGACAGGCAGGCAGTTGCTTGGGGCTGCTGCCACTAGGGGGCCAGATCAGAATTTTTTTTGCGGCGGGCACTGATAGAGTGGGGACCCCAGAAATATCTTGCTAGAAGCCCAAAGAGACCCCAGCACCACCCCTGAATTTAATATATGAAGAAGGGGAAATATTTACAGTTTATTTTTTAATAAATATTCAGTCTGGCTGTGACTTTATGCTAGTTTTTATTTTTTACTTTTTTTTATTAAAAAATATATTTTTTGTAATTGTTACTTCATGGTTTACAAGCTTCATAGTGAATACTGTGTACTCTGGTTGCCAAGCAACGACATTTTGTTAGACTCACTGTTGTGGTTTAGTGCAATGACAATAAAGGTGGTTTAAATCTCAGTTTAAGTCTAGTCTAGGTATTTCAGATTAATTTGTAAATATTTAGGACTTATTGATTTTGATTTTCATTTGTAAATATAAGATTTGCTATTTTATCAAATCATCACAACTTGGATGATCAGGTATTTCAGTAATAAAAAGAACAAAATAACAACATTTAACCCTGCTGTGGTGTTTTTGTCAGCACTACTTGCCCTACACCTAGACCCCCTCACCACCACCACCCTGCCCCCACCCTCCATTCCTTCATTACATTTCTACCGTTAAAGGACAGAAAGACAATTTTTCTGCCTTTCTTCCCTTTTTGAAGTTGTCACTCCCAATCTTCTGCCGCCCTGACACACAAATTAAAGACCTGTCTCTCAGTGGCAGCTCATTTCACTGGCAGGTGGCAAACAATTAGACACAGCAGATAGAGATCCGAGCGTGGAGGTGGAGGTGGAGGTGGAGCAGCGCACAGAGATGAAAAGCATGTGACTAAGTTGTACGTGAGCTCATGAGGGTCTGTGTGAAAGCATTTCAAAAATAATACACCGGTGGCGGTGGAACCATTTTCGCAACGCCAGCTTCCATTAGAGATGTCGGCTCTGAGGTGGAGGGGGGAGAGGTGGGGGAGAGAGGCCTCTGCTGTTTAATCTGTGATCAACACCCCGGAGACCCTACACCTTCAACCCCACCCTTCAAAGCTGTCTGCCTTTCACACACGCCTTCATCTTTTATTTATATACACACACATCCATCCATCCATCCATACATACACACATGCCTAGATAAGTCAACAATTAGCAAAAAATAAAGTCTCATTACGAAACCATTGTGATTTGACCCAGACAAAAATATTAAACCCAACAAAAAACTACACAAATCAAATATGTGGTATCAGCTCAACAGCGCCACCACCAGTTGATGATAACTGTTGTAAATGCAAACCTTTAAGTCAGTCATAGTGACAGAATAAAGTCAGATGAAGTACGTGATTTTGTTGACATATATATGTACAGTATACAAATATATTTACACACACACACATATATATAGTATATGTAAACACACATATATACCTACATATGTGTAAAAAATATATACCTATATATATATTTTTTTACAAATTAGTTTGTTCATTGTGAAACCTATCTCATATATTTTCATATATTTAAAGTATATATATATATATATATATATATATAGTATATGTAAACACACATATATAAACCTATATATATGTGAAAATATGTGTTCATTGTGAAACCTATTTCATAGTTAACCTGCTTAGTAGCGCCACCACCAAATATTGAAGTGCTGCATATATAAGCATATATATATATATATATATATACCCTGTTTGAGTTCTTTAACATTATTGGCTATATAAGTTCTTTCTTTGAGGCAGTAAAACGGGAGAACTAATTATAACTTGTTGAAGACATCTATGTTTATGATTACCAAAATGTTAAAAAAAAAAAACACTAACTGAATGTAAATTTGTTAATATCAGCCAGCTTCCAGCCTCTGCTGGTCAATGGGTGTACAGCACACAGTAATTCATTTCCCTGTGTTCAATAAACATTTATTATAAGAGAAACTCAAGTCATGCCCTTTTTTTCTACAGGATTACATAAAATACTATTACTATTAATACATAGACAACAACAGCTCCATATTTTATGCCATTTTTGTGAACCAGAAAAAAAAATACCTTTCCACACAGTCTAAGAGAATGGCTGCTCCCATACACTAGAATAAAACCAACCTGTCCAAAACATCCTATAATATAACATACTAACACAAAACATGTTTTTATCACTTGCTCTGTATAAAGGTTGTCAGGTTCTGATTGAGCCAGAGGTTCCACTGCTTTTTCCTTTTCTATGAGAAAATCATCAGCCAAATGCCATCTGAAAAACCCCCTCCTCTTCTATTGAAATGTATGAAGGCGACAGTTCCTTCTCCTCCCAGCAGCCTCTATGATCCTATTCTCCTCTGGTGAATTGCTTGTCTAATGGGCACTGACAGATGGGGCTGAAAATAGAAAGTCTGGCTGTGAATGCCCTAAAAACACACAGTAGTTTGAGAGAAGGCAGATGCTGTTTCATCTTATTTCCTTATTTTCCTCTGTTGTTTACTCCTTAAACTACACTTACATAATTGTGGTGTCCTCTCAGATCACCATGGTGTTTCCTTTAACACACTGTGTCTAATGAAAGCAAAAAAAGCAAAGTGTTATAGTGAAGCAACAGCTCCATGGGATCATCTGATGAACTTCACGCTTCTTTTATAGTAAATTCAGTCACGACAATGTGGATCTGGTGATAGGATCTATATATGATGATATACTGGGATGCTACAGGCGCAGTCATAAAACTGCAAATAAAATTTAATAGATAAATAAAAAATAAACATAAAGAAGGGTATTTACAACCAGCTGTGGCTAGATGGCACTATACACTCGCATTGAAAAACGATCCTTGACAACGAGTAGTTTCTTTTTACTTCAATAGATGTATAAATATAATGATATTAATATAATATCATGAATTGAAATTAATTATAATTAATAAGTCATCCCACGTAAGCTGGAACCATAGTTAGGAAACGAAACTCAAACGGAACAAAAACAATGTAACACAGCAACCGCGTGTGGCCGCCTGTGTTGCCGTGTTAACGGTCCGACCAGAGCCGGGCTCGAGAGTGGGAGAATGGCGGGTGAATTTCCCACAAACGCCAAATTAAATCAGCTGTGTGGAACTATTTTAAGTTACAGAAAAAACAGTCATAAAGCATTGGCGTTGAAAGATGTTGAAAACAACATTATCTATCGTTACCGGAAGTTCAATCACCCGACATTGCCAAAGTACAGGTACAGTAACTGGATTATGGAATATTGTAACTGGAAATTGTTTATTTTTCTGTTTGTTTTTTTTTTCGTTTGTTCATTTCAGGACAGTATAAAACCGTTTTAATAGTTTAATTAGTGGGCACTAGTTATATGGTTTTAAAGTGTTCTTTTTTTAAACTCATTTATTTCTGAATAAACTAATCAATAATCGGTTTTATTTTTGATAATAGAACATTCATTTTTGGGGGGTTCTTTGGGGAAAGTGTCCAGAGCGGGAAAATGACTATCGTAATCGAACGTATCGTTACATTATCGTCGTTCAAACCAACGCTTCGGCTTAAATGACAACAAACAAGCAGAAAAAGTAAATGTATACTGTAATAACTCACAGCGACATCTCCACAAGACCCTGGTTTGTGAGCTCTTTGGTTTGGTTGTTGGTTTGTAAGGTCTTTCGTCGTCCAAACGGATCCATCTTGATGTCCTGTAATGGAACCGAATAAATTGGTCCAAGAGCGATTAATAATCCCGGGTTCGATTCCTCCGATACTGAACAATAATGTACACGAGAAACAAGAGCGCATTGACAAATAAATCCAATTTATTCGCCGAGTGAGTGACTACGGTCGTCAGCAGGTGAATCGAGGTACAGCAATCATTTCTGTGCGCATGCGTGTGTGATTAATTCGGTCGAGGAATCCATTGGAAATTAGTGCTATTGAAAGGATTTATTCGTCAGTATGTTACAACAGAAATCTTCCACTAGATGGCAGCAGATAGACGCTTATTTAAAAAAAAACAAGCTTCAGCTGTGGGAAGTCCTTCCATTTCCTGTTGGTGCATCGCAGATAAAAACAGGTTCAGATTATTCTATATAATTTTGTTACATTCTTTTTTATAAAATGAGTGTCATTGGGATATATTTATTCTTAAACTTATATAACTTATTAATGTTAATGCCACTTTTTCTTTTTTTCTGTTACTTTATATAAAGTAGCTGTAATTAAGCAGCAGTTTAATGGACAAGACAGAACAAAATCAAATCAAACATGTTTTTTAAGACATATTTTATTAGAAAATGACATATCCTGTGTTTGGTGTTACACAGTACAGTACCCTAAAGCAGGTATGATAACATCACACCTTCAGTCGTTTAATAAAATTACACACACTTAAAACAAAATGACAATACTGACACAAAGTAAAGCCGGTTTACAATTTTGTACCAACGTAAGCACCACAAATGAATGCATTATTTTATATATATATATATATATATAAATTTGAAATTACCAAATGTACTTGAAATCAGTTACATTTATACATATATACATACATGTAAGTCGACAATTATATATTTTCTTAAATTATATGCTTCCCAGAAGCATTTAAAACCTCAAATGTCGTAGACATCGCGGATAAAAGAGACAGAAATATAATAACAATATTATTAACAACAAATATAATAATAATATACATTTGGTGATAATTGGGTAAATAACATACTTTCGTTAACAATAATGGCAGGATGATTGATGAATGACTTCCCTGGAACATGAAGCATATTGTTTTATGCAACTTTGCCAAAACAGGAAATTGATCATTTCTATTTTGAAATAATCTGTATTTCAATAAAAAGATGTGCTTTATTTCAGTATCTGCCTGAAGACAGGAGGTTTTATATCTTAGTCTCTGGTCCGTCTGTGATGAGTGGCTGAAAGGAATTGCGGATTCGTGCGGCTTCTGCAGCACAGAGATGACCGAAGGCCTTGTTATACCAGTCTGGTGTCCTCCCTCTGGGAAAAGAGAACAGAAAAATGTGTTTAATAAAATCATTAAAACTTTTCCATGCTGAGGCAATCCTAGATTTACTTCTGGCTGGAAAACAGTTCAGGATAATCTATTCCTTATGTTAACCCTGACTAGTTTTGCTAATGGTTCGTTTTAACCAAATAAAAAATTGAAATGATCTTTGATAACAGCTTTTATTTTGAAAATATTTATGTCTGGGCCTATCAAATAAATAAATAAATAAAAATAAATAAATAAGTTAGCCTTGACACAAACATCCCCAACAACCAACCATCCTGCTGCTCACAGACTGACACAGACACTATATGGCGTCCTTACTTTAGGTCGATTCTGCAGATGTGAGTAAGTCTGGACTTCCCAGAACCACAAGGCTCCAGCAGGTAGTTGGACTCCAGGACGATGGCTCGTACTCCTCCAACAGTAGGACAATCCTCGTGCTCTATGGACGCTGAAACCAGGGAACAGGCCCCTTTAGGCAAGTCCGTCCTCCAAGACCTTAAACGAAGCAGAAAGACAATGAATATCTGCTGTAGAAGGAAATGCATTAAATTTTCACTTCAACCAAATACGATAAACATCACTTACCGCAGAACCACAAAATCCCTGCTGGGGTGTGGAGGCATGCGGTTGAGGACATACTGAAATACTTCTGTCTGCTTGTCGAGCGTCTCGCACACTTTCCACTGCAGCAGGTCAACATCCCACAGATGGCGCTCTCGTAGCACTCGATTTAAAACAACTGATGGAGGCGCTTCAACTTCCACAGAGACTCTCCACCGTCTGAGTGGGTTCCCATCTCCTGCCTGTATAAACAATTGTATAAAGTTTTTTTTAATTACATGATCAACATCATCTTACAAAAATGTAGAACAGAAATATCTACATGTGTGATCTCTAGAGAAGAAATAAACAAAAATAAACAATGGCCTTAAACAATTATTTTTTGTCAGTAGTATAGACAAAAGAAATAAATCCTTAGATTGGTGCTTATTTTTGCATGTGACTGATGGAAGGGTCTCATTGTTAACATCGGAAACAATAAATATTCACATAGTGAATCTGCGATATATTATCAAAATGAATAGCGTAACTTCTGCGTAGATTTTGTATAATAATGTCTGTTTATAATTCCTTATTATATGTCAGAAAACGAATTTGCGTCTTATGATATATATTATTAATGATATATATAGTTCCATTAAATCTCATTCAAATTTAACACTCATTATTTCAACAATGACAGCCTCTAGAGGGCACTCTAGGCTTGTCTACCTATATCTGCATCACCTGTAAGTCACACTTTTTTCATATTTTGGGTGGTGCGACTTATAATACGAAAAAATGTAGCAATCATGACAGAGGAGGACAAACCTTCTTATAGTACAGCTCTGTGTTATCAGAGCTGCTACAGGACACCCAGTACTTGGACTTCTCCCGGGACTCTTTGAGCAGGTTCTGCAGCCTCCCCTCCATGTGGGTTTGGTAGGTTCCATCGTCATCCTCCAGCTGCTTGCATAATTCTTCAATGGTCGGTGCGTGCAGGTCAGCCTCCACGTAGGAGTTACGTGATTGAGTGACCATCTCATGAGGGATCTGAGGGGAACAGGGCAGCACTTGATAAGGTTCAAAGCAGGCGGATTTCCTATGGTAAACATGTGACACACTGACCACACTGTCAGCCGGTCATGGACTGACTGTAGTTAATGGGTGATTTTAGTTGGTTGCATCATTGGAGGTTCTTATGGTCAGTGGGTTCCAGCCCATCAATAGACGTCCTGTCTACAGTGACGGTAAAATAACTATGACCTGGTGCTGGGTCCCTGTTTGCGTGACACGTGTTTAAAACCCATCACCAAAGCTAATCTGCCCTAATAAGGGAAGAGAATTAATTTATTCAGAGGTTACAGATTATCTGTTATGGAAGTCTGACATTAACTTTGACTGTTTCCGATTTGGCCGACATTGTTTAACCTAATTTCCCCATCGACCATTTCCGACCATTTTCGATTATTTCATTCTCATTTTGATAGGTCATGGGTCTCGTGGAACGATATTTGGCGGCCCCCACCTTGATGTGGAAGTTGAATTTATAATAATAATTCTGAGATTAAATTTGTGCACATTTTATGGTAAATCCTATAGTTCTCAAAACCCTGATCCACAGTCTTGTCCTGGTTCAGTGTTGTATTACACAGAATCTTTACATATAATATATATTAATATATATATATATATATATATACATACAGTACATACAGTATATATAGATATACACATATATATATATATATATATATATATATATATATGGATGGATGGATGGATGGATGGATGAATAGATAGATAGATAGATAGATAGACAGACAGACAGACAGACAGACAGACAGACAGACAGAAATAAGTAGGCTCTGTACCTCAAATAAACGGTTGCACTCGATGATCATATGAGCCAGTCCTTGTGTCGCTGCTAAGTTCTCATTCAGGTCTTTCTGGTCTGGTCTGCCCGTGGCGTACTTCTTCTGCATGGCTCTGAAGGTCATGGAGACAGAGAGAACTCATTAGGACTGCTGAGTGTTTGGGTCAACATCCTCACAAACAAGTTCTATACACTTCCTCTTCTCTACAGGACGTCCCCCTTTGAAGCCTTTAGCGCTAATTTCAACATGGTAAATTACAGAGTTTAGCTTTGTTAGCACGCAGCACGAACCCATAAAACACCGACTTCTGAATGTCCCTTAAAACCTGGTCCAGAGGGACAGTAATCTTTGGCATCCTTCAGAGCTGGGACGCAGTAACCCGATAATGTCTTCAAGGAGTCAGAGGTGGACACGGAAACAACGTGCTTGTCTGGAGTTAATTATAACTGAAGACATTGTCACTCACCTCGGGGACAGATTGTCCTTCTTGAGTATGTTGAGGTGGAAGAGTGACGGAGCCAGGCACACGGCTATGTTCATAGGCGTCATCTGGTTTTCCTCCACAGAGGAAGTGACATCGCTGAGGAAACACAGCAGGGTCTGTAGCACCTCTCGGTTTTCATCCGACATTAACATGATGGCCGCCTGGACGGCCTGCAGCCTTTGATCCTTAGGCACATCTGTTCACATCAGGAAGGACAACATGAGTTCTAATCACAGACCAAACAGAAGCCTCTCAGAGTGAAGCCTAAACAGTTTTAATCAAATGAAGGGTGAGGAGAAAAATGTGATTTATTCGGTTCTCTCTGTACAATCAGGTGAAGCCAGGGAGCCCAATATTTTGTCTTATCAGCAGTATAATTAATATAGTTACTACTACAAAGTCTAGAACTACAGTATATCCAAAAAAGATCATTGGTTTACTACGTAAACTACTTATGATTAAGACACCGTCTCCCATAAGTTTATTAAGAAAATCCTGTTTCACTATTGCATGTATGTTATTAAAAATCACAAACTAGTTTTCAAGGTAACAAGTTGGTGAGTATTGCCGAGGAATTACCTGTTGTGTGATGCTAAGTATGTATACAGGATGCCCTTGTTTATATTTCTGACTTATGCCACACATTTGTTTTCCATCATTTGAGTAGTTTTTCAGGCAACATTTTGCTCTTTATTTTATTTTTATTTTTTATTTAATAATCCCTCTGAAGTATCCTTCAGGAAATGATGCCTCTGCATTTAACCCATCACCGTAGTGAGCAGGGGCAGCAGTGTGTGGGGACAATGCCATGCTCAGGGCACCTCAGCGGTAGGGGGATTCAAACCAGTCCGTTCCTTTAACCACTAGTCCACCAACTGCCCCCTTTACTGAGGCTCCAAAGCGTAATGTTCTGATGTTTTTATGTTTTTTTATGCTCTGTTTACTTGGTCACCCTTCGTCATCTACCAGTAAATCAGGTTCTGGCTTCATATTCTCATGTAAATCACTTCCTTTGATACTGACAGTAATTTAGGACAGTCTCCCGTCACAGAAACAGAACAAGAAGTTACATGTTTGTGCGAATTATGCTAACAACATACGTGTGAATATAAATGTGTAGTTTCTTACATTGATAAATGTGTAGAAAGGTCTCCCCCAGCTTGCTGGTGAGCAGCGGCTCTGGTAAATCCCTGAAGAACTGCTTCACCATGTCGGCCACGTCATAGGCCGACTGGTCGTCGTAGTTCACGTTTTCCGGAGAGTTCTCGTTCATCTGCCTTAGCGCTTGAATTCTTGACTTCACCCCTGATTTACGGAAGAGACCCACCTGGACATGACAAAAGAGGGTCAACATGTGTCTCTCTTGTTGACCATGGTGTAAAGTTTGTTTTAACACATCACTGTTGGACTGACCTGATCAAGACACTGGCTCCTCAGGTATCGTAATGCTTGCTGCAAACCCAGGGGCAGTGGTTGTCCAGAACGCTGCACATGAACTAAGAGTGGAACTCCAAACACATTTTTATCCTTATAATCTGGCATCTTCATTCTCTTCATAAACTTTGGTACCGACCTGGACGAGAAGGACGAAAAATATTTAAAAAAAATGCACAATGACCTCATTGCATTGACGTCCTGTACTTTCAATGATGCAGAAATCAGCGTTTGATGTCTGATAATATGACACTTACCAAGTCCAACCATGTTTGTTGGACATGGAAAACTTCTCCATTATGGCTGTGAGACGCAACAAGGAAAACTTCTGCAGCAAGCTCAGCTGACCTGCAGACTGGTTTGTAATCTGCAGCGACGCCATGGAGTGACTGAGTCGGTTAGATATCTGAAAGCTTGGCCACCGCAACCTGTTAGCATGAAGAATGAAACATTCAGGATAATATTAGCCGTCGTCCTTCTGTGTCCAGGTGAAAGGAAAAACATTTCATTTCTTTATGTCTTACCTATTGGGTCGTGTAAGTGAAGCACCTACTCCCGAGTCCCTTCGTTCCCTGAGCCTCGTCGATTCACCATCAACAAGTGACACCCTGTCTCTGTCCCCATCGCTCGGTGTGGTCTGGCTTTCCGTGACTGAATTTCCCTCAAAGTCTAACGTGATCTGGCTGGAGGACTGGAGCCCTACTGAATCTTCTCTCTGACCGTCCACCTGTACAACTGATTCTGCACCAGGCAACACGTTCTTTGACCAGTGGTCCACTATCTGCTGAAGACCATTGACGTGGGACAGGATGTCGTCCAGGTGAGGAAAGAGGTCCTCCTTCTCCAAGTCGATGAGGTCTCCGGTGCTGGCGTAAAGATGTGATCCCGGGACATTATCGTACACACTGATTCTACTGCCCCTAGAGCAGCACTGAGTCACCGGCCTGGACGATATCATAGGGGTGTCCAGGTGCATGTTACCTGTATGCCAGTTGATCGAAGCCCCAGTTGTTGGGGACAGACTTTCAATGGACAGTGCTTTGGGGAAAGTTCCAGGCTTGTGGTCCTTGGGGATATGGACTACCAGGTCTTCATAGGAAGACAATTCATTCCTCCAGTTCTCCTCTGCCACTTTATTCACTTGAGTGTCTGAGAAGATATCAACGTCCTCTAGATACATTCCACTACGTTTGTAGTAGGACCGATGATGCTTGTGCTCTTTCAGGCTCGGCGTGCTAACAGCACTGCCGCTAGAATGGCTGCTCCCCTCACTGCTGCACTGGGAGGGAGGGGTTTCATTGGACAAGAGGTTCAGGGTCCCAGCATCTCCATTCATAATGTCCACGCAATTCAATGTCTTCAGCGTCTCTGCCTCCTGCTGCAGCACTGGAGAGCCGATAACTAATGGCCTAGCGCCTCTTCCCAAAGTTCCTCGAGAGCGCAGGGTCTCCATGCGCTTCAGGAAGTCTTTGGCTCGGACACGGCTACTTTTGCCGTGCTTGTCATAGTGAGCAGCTTCTTTGGGTATGTACGAGGTTGTGATAGAAGTTCTGTCTAGCATCGTTGCGGAATCGGAGCAAGTGCGATTGGAGCAGTCCGAATCCTCTGTGCTGAGGCCTCGATGGCTGCTGCCTCCGCTGCTTTCGCTGTGCAGAGAAGAGACCTCTGGCTCGCTCAGGTCTGTCAGAACCGACTCGCTGCTGGTGGTGGTCCTCAGAGGGGCCTCGTCGCTGTAGGGCTGACCCTCCCTGTTGTTTTCTAGAAGACAGTCGATGTCCTCCAACCTCGACCAGCGCCGGCTGCTCCACTCAAAGGTCCATTTGTCACTGAAAGCAAAGAGGTCTTCTTCATCGGAGTCTTCAATCTAGGGCCAAGACAGATAATCTTGTGTGAGATCAGATCTAATTAAGGGAATAATGAACACAATGAGGCAGATGCATCTGCCTGGCTCGTCCCCACTCACTGGATGGAAATACAGTAATTCAATATCAACATAATCTCCTAAACATATTTACACCAACTGGGAGGCGTATTAGGCAGGAAATGGCTGTAGGAAGTGTCTGCTCAGAATAAGTACATTATACCAACCAGGCGAGTGTGATTAAGAACTAAACAATCCATATATGGTATTTTACTTTACCAAAAATAGACCAAGCCATTGATGTGTTGACACTTCATTGCATTAAAGCGTGGGGGAAAATAATAATTAGTTGCATGCAAACGGAAGTTGCGTGCAAACGGAAGGACGACTCTTACTTTCTTTTTTGGGACGTTGACATCAAGTTTCATAGATGCACACTTGTTCAAGGTGTTTAGTCGTCTGGAAAAAAACACACACACACAAAGATAGTATGAGAAAACAGAAGAACACTTTGACCAAACCAATGACCTTTTGTAAATGATCTTTAATTGGTATCCTCTAACTCCAACTACCTCCACTGCATCCATCAATCTTCTCTTTGTCTCCTACCTGGTAGCTCCATCTCTAGGATCATTCTTCTACCAATATAACCACTGACCCTCTTCTGAACATGTCCAAACCATCTCAATCTGGCTTCTCTAGGTTTTTCTCTAAGCTAGAGAGCAACCACGTTTTAGTAAAATCGTGGGAGAAGAAGCTGACCCAGAAAGGAAATGCTGTTTCCTTCTACACATTGTCCTAAATCTAATGATAGCTTGTAAGTGTCAGCCGCTCTACTCTCTTTGTTGCAGCGATGGATTTAAGTGCTTGTGGCTTCTAGAGGTGAACGTGAGGTCAGCAAATTATTTGGCCACATCTCCGTCAGGCTAAACATAGCCTTGTATATTCATCTAAGCTGGGGTTAACCTTTATCGACGGCTCTCCAACTGCTCTCACTGTTGAGACAGAAACAATTCCTTCTTTAACTAAAATGAAGCCTTAGGGGCACTGAAAATAGTTGTAATAAACAATTGGTAGCATGTGCTATATAAAACACATGGTTAGCAATACAAAGTCGTGTGGGGACTAAAAGTGTGCACGGTCGACAATAGCACGTCGGAAAAGATGACGATATAATTCATGGCAGCCCGGTCGCCTTGGCTTCAGACAAAGGGAAACAAATTTGTGGTGAGTTAATGACAAGCTATAACATCTCCCTGTCTCATCCCCCTTAAACTGGCAGCACTGTTCTGTGACAGTAAAAGGTTTCAGAGCCTTAATATGACTTTACTGTAGAGCTACAGATGAGAGGGATTAGCCAGACAAGAAGTTCCCATGATTGTTCGTATAGATAGTAGGGCCTGGCTGAACAGAGGATTTCTAGGCATGGGCCCCCACCCCCTTACTCCAGTCGCCTAAAGAGTTTTCAGTGTGATCGCTAAAACAGAAAGCGGCTCAGTTGGAGGATCGGTGAGAACACTCACATACATGAAATGTCAGTGCAGCTACTATCAAAGACACCCACGGCGTAGAGGGCGGCGTTTATTTTTTGCACATGGGCTCCAGTGTGGTGTGACTGGCAACAAAGGCATCTTTATGTTGCTATAGAAATGCTGGGAAGTCATGAAGAAATCACGTTGGAGGTGGAACTATTTCCAATTGTCCTCTATTTATCCATGGCAAGTTTGGAATTTGCTCTGGGGTTGTTTAGAGTCAGAGAAATGCGAGCCGTCTAAGGTACGCCTGCTCCACTCTGATGGTTGCTATAGTAGCTTTTCAGTAAATAACATGCAGTCATCGTCATGGATGTGAAGCAAGTGCAAGAATAGTTTGCTTTCAAAACGTGGAACCACCACTCATGGTTTTGTGTAGCACAGGTGTCTAACTCAGGCCCAGGGGCCAAATCTGTGTAATTATATATGGCCCACAAGATCATACCAAATATGTACTACAGTTGGCCCACCAGTATATAACCTGTATATACTGGCAGGATTTGTAGTATTAGTGATGCATGATCTCTGCTATAGCACATTTTTTTTGTTGTAGTTCTGTTGAAAAAAACAATAAAACATTTAAAGGATCTGTAAATACTACTGATGTGGGTTTTATTCCGGATCAAGTTTCTCATGTGGTGATAATATTTAGCGGCTGCTCCAGATTTAATGTTCCCAAAAATCAACATTTAATCAGGGGCGGCACTTAAAGACGGGCAAGCTAGGCAGTTGCTGGGGAGTCCAGCCACTAGGGGGCCTGGTCAATTTTTTTTTTGCTGCAGGCACCGATAAGGTTGAGGCCCCAGCGATATCTTGCTAACTTGCTGACTTTTAACCGTAATCCCTGACTTTTTTAACCTTCAAAATGTAACACTAATATAAAGTATAATGTATACAATTTTTATTTGGCTGGCATTACTTAAGAGTATCAATCTAATTAGCTGATCAAGCTATCAGGATCGAACATTAAAAGAGAAACATAAAGCCAAACTAAAGCCAGTTTGATCCAACTTAACAAGGATAAAATGCAATGACAAGGACACTATAGGCTCAGCAACATCAGTATCAGACAGGAAATAAAATGTATGACGTCACCGCGACTTACTGTGAAATTAATTTTGCGTGTATTCCTGATTATTATCAGCCCTGGACATTACGTACGTAGACTGCATACTTGCCGGGAGTTTTTCAGAAGTTCATTTCAGAATTCACGTTTTTGTTCAAGACAACAAAGAATATAAAATCTGCATATAAAACAGATTCAAATTCATTCAAATGTAGGATTCAGTGAGAGCCAATTCTGTCCCGTCATGTCCCCAAAATAGACTAGAGTCAAAGTCTAGGTAAACTTTAGAAATACCCAAGCTTTCAGCTCCAATTAGAAAAAAATAATTTCAATCTTTGTCCCTGTCAAACAGCTAACTCTCAAATGAACAGTAAAGACGGGGGGGAAAGTACACATATAAGCTGCTGATAAAAAGTTAATACCTGCAGAGAGGTTCCACTAGATCTTTGTCCAGAAAGTCATGATCTCTCTTGACAGACGTGATGTCAATGGGGAACTGTGAATCTGCAGGGGGGAAAAAAGACGAGTCAAAACAAAAGGAGAGGGGTTAGAAAAACCACATTTATTTGAAAGACACTGATGATCCCTGACAGTCTTGCTGCATCTATGACCTAATGATGATGAGGACAGACAAAGCACACCCCTCTGACAGCACTCAGGCAGGCGCAGGCATTACATCTTGCTTTGGGTATGAGCCTCATCTTACATAACTCTGTACAGCGTATCCAGGATCTGACATTCCACCACCTTCACGAAAGGTCATTATATTTTTATGAACGATTGCAGTAGCAGAGCCTAGAACATGTTTAATAATGAAACAGATATAGTCAGAATGACTTCTTTGCACCAAAACGTACATCATTTTTAATGACGTTTTGTTTTTTGATTTTGTTTTTGAGCTACGCTCTGGTCTCTGCTCCTCCAGCTGTCTCTCTGGAACACTGCCGTGCAGTTTTACTACGACAAAACTGTCAGCAAACAACTTTGTATTACATCAAAAGTCTGGCTGGCGCCAACATGAAGATCTGAAGGAGTGGATTTACTTTAAGCTCTGATAAAAACCCCCTTTCTTCCCATGACTTCAGTCTTAAAGCAGAGAGGACAATGTTTATGTAGTAACTGTAGCTTGGAGAAGATTAGACTGTAAAAGCAGCTGATGTTCCGCTTGTTCAGTAGTGTCTGGGTGACTGCTGCTGGTTTTTTTTTTTTTTTTCAGACCTTCTGGGGAAATGTTGTGTAAATGTGTCTCATTATGTAACCCATTATCGGGGACGAGGACATCAGATCAGATGACTGTGACAGATAGGTGTCCTGTGAAACTAAAGCATGGTATTCAGGCCATGTGTGTTACCTTTCAAAGGCCTTATAACAGAGAAGATCAGGCGTTTTCTGGCAGATAGAGCGATAAATACTTTATTGATTCCAAAGGGACATTCACAGGACTCTCATTGGTTCTTGATGCTCCAGTTATTAATGTGGTTAAACAGGGTAATGAGTCAGCAGGGCCCAGGTAAAGAAAAATCCTTGAAATATTCGAATAACCTGAAGCTTAAGTTCAGGGGTCTCAACCTGCGGCTCGTGGGCCATTTGCGGCCCGTGGAGTAATATTTTGTGGCACCATCTTGATGTGAAAGTTGAACATCAGCTGGGCCCACAAGATTTGCGAAAATTACTTACATGAATTTATTTGAGTTTGTGAAAGCTGCTTTAGTATATGTGCCATGTACGACAGGTAAGAGGTAAGAAAATATAAAAAATATATAAAAAATTACTGAAAGAACTCCCAAACTGCCCAAAATATAGATAATAGAAAAGCCACAATTGCATATTATTTAGCAAAAAATATAATATAAAAGTTAGAGTAAAAGACTAACAAAAATGTAACTATTTAACTGCATAGAATAAAAGGTAAATTATATAATAAGAGGTATAGAAAAATATGTCTGTCGATGACAAAATATAAGAGGAAAATACCAGAAGAACTTTAACTAAATGATTCATTTCTTCTACTGTTCTTATGATTAGACAGGTTTTTAAATTTTCCCAAAAGAGATTTGCTTTTTAGGAACAAAATTTTTAGACATTGCAGTTACATTGCAAAAGGGGAAGAAGAGCTGAACTAAAAACTTGGTGAATATTAATATATGGAATTATTTTTGATGGATGGATGGATAGATAGATGTTTTGAGGGTATCAGTGTATCTAAAATATAAGGTAATTACCTTCAAAAAGCTGAGCATACTGTGGAAATCCTGTTGCCCTCAGCCAGTCACACGCTTCTTTGGCCTCGATTTCTGAAACGAGAAGAAAACATGAACAGTGAGAAAAGTGGTCGGGTTTTTTTTGCACAAAACATAACTGACCACTGAAACTGTGAATGGTCTAAGCCTGGACTGAACCAGAAGATTCTGCAGCTGCTTATTTACAGACACAACAAACGGAAAGTGAGTGATTCCGAAAGCTCCGCGTTTGATACTTCTGGGATTATGGATGTTTTGATGAACCAGCTGTTCAGTTCATGCTGCCTGAAGGAACCCACTCTGTCTTCAGGAACATGGTGCTTCTCAGAAACACCCGACATTTTTTTAACATTTCCCATCATGTCATGAAATATTAACTCCAGTCAAATTAAATAACTAAACTTTTAATTTTAAAGACAGTAAAAGCATTGTGATGATTTCTCTTCAAGACAGAAGGGATTATTTTAGATTAAAATGTATTAAATATATAACCGTTATCTCGCTGATCTCCAGAGTGAGAAGAGGAAACAGACCATTTGCACCTCAGCTATAAATGCTAACAGTTCTTGGTGTTATTTATCGCTTCAGTGGGAAATAACACACTGGTGTCACATCAAGCAGAGTGTTTTATACCAAGACTCAATAAACATTTTGTTTGGTAACAGGGAAATTTCCAAATTAATTTGCTTTTTCTTACATTTCCCTCTTTTTTATTTAGATTCCGGCTCTACCACAATCAAATATAACATTACTGTAATTGTTTATTTTGTAATAAAGTTGCAAAACATCTGAATATTTACATTTTGGCGTTGATTTAACTTTAGTTCTGCATGACGTTTGGTGAGGAGGAAATCAGGAGGAAAATTTTTCTGTTTCTTCATTAATTTTTTTTTTTTTCTTTTCACATATAAGTCATTAATTTTCATACAAATGTAAACCAGGCAATAGTCCAATAATGTTTAAATCACAGCTAGCAACTTTTTTTTGTGACTTATTAAAACAGGCAAGAAGAAAATGTCATAAAGCTGAATAAATTTTCCCTGTGTTGGATCTATTACTAAAACAAAGAGGAGTTTGTTTAAATACTCCACACATAATAATGCAGTACACTTTATCACATGTATATAAATTAAAATAAGAAAGGAAAATATAATATATTTAGAATCTTTAGGATAGAAGAAAAGTAATGAACTGTAAACATCTACAACATTCAGTTCAACATCTCGAACATTTGAGTTGATGCCACTAAAAACATAGAACAAGCACTTACAGATAGGTACAAGACACTAGTATAGCAGTATAAAAACCTTATTACTGTAAACAGAAACAACATTATTGCAATCATTCTATTCTTACCAGCGTTTTACAGATAACCAGACAGCAGCCAAAAAAAACTGTGTCTATCAAACATCTCTTCTCTCTCTGAGCGCCAACCATACCTCGCCACACTCGATCACAGCCCCCGGACGACTGTATGCAGATACACCAGACACTGCTGTCACCATGACTTACTCACCTACACAACAATGTCACGCGGAAATCAATAAAGAGCGGCATTGGGCTTGAAACTCACCAACAACTGAGTAAATATTACAGCGTCCCCGTGTCCTTGGATGACAGATAAAAGTCTACAGTTCACCAGAGTCAACAAATGGACTGAGTCAACATGTGGAGCCGCTCTGCTCTGTTTACACCTGTTTCGGCTAATGTTAACAGCAAAGCATGGGATCATACACTAGCATGGGATTTATATAGGACCACTAGGAGTGCATGATGGTTTATTCGTCTAGGGCAGTGATCCCCAACCACTGGGCTGTGGACCGATACCGGTCGGTGGGTGAATTGGTGCCGGGCCGCAGAGAAATAATGTTTCCTTTTGGTCCCATCTGTCTATTACTTATACTTGATCCATACCCATATCAACAAAAGGACTGAACAATAGAATGGCTAGGATTCCATCATCAATAATGCAACTATATTTGATTAGGAAATATTTTCTCAGTGAA
>JAFBJS010008410.1:174767-237275 GCA_016785265.1 Paraplagusia blochii
GACAACAACAATAAACTCAAAATGACGCAGAGTCATTGATACAAGATTCTAACTTTTTATACCGGTCTGGTAGCAGAAAGTTATAGTCTGTGAGCACTTGAGAAATCCTTGTTGTGCCCATCCACAGTTAATTCAGATGATTTTATGGGTAGGAAGATTTTATAGGTAGGAAAATTTAACACTGGAAATTGGGGAGCACTGGTCGATAGCTCATCTGTTGAACTGACGACCAGATGCTTCCAAGTTGCAGGATCATAGTTCAATTGCCTTTTTACTAAAGTTTGTTTATCCATTTGGGGAAGCTGAAAAAAAGAAAACATCGTTGGTATCTTTTGATGGCCCAGAACCAGAGGTTGGACCCACTGGGAGTGAGAAACACGAGCTGGGAATTCCTCTGTGTTTGGCATTCTGTAACATGAAACCCAGACATTCTGTCCTCTCATCCTCTCTAAGGAAATCTCCACTGGATAAAAGGTTGGGCGGGCACCGTGCCAAAAAAATGAGAACTTGTGTTTGTTTTCTACATCCTCACTGACCGCTGGTTGGAGAGCGGTCTAAAATTACACCTCGTACAATGAGCAACCTGACGCTCATATTTGTCGTGACAATGACAATCGTTGGAATGTAAATGCAGGCGTTAGTCAGCCCTGAATTTCACCTTGTCAAGATAAAAAGAGGTAACACCGCGTAGCGTATATGTATATATTGATTGTTACGTTTTAATGGTCCATTTTTTATTTTATTTCTAGATCAAAGATTGCCAAAAAATGTTTAATTTAATCAGCTGATTTACAAGATTCAATGTATTAAATAAATCACCTGATTAAATATTTTTATTCACAACCAAAATGGTTACATATTGAAGAATATATCTGTTCCACAAGCATTTAGAAACATAATTAAATGTAGAAAGTGTGGAGGATGTTAACTAAGAAAAGTACACATTAAAAAATATAAGCAATTCCAGGATCTGGATCAGATCCTAGAGGAACACCAGGGCTAAGGTTGACAAAAAAGAAATTAAATAAACAAAAAAATATATACAAAAAAATATTTAAAAGTTGGTCCCGAAACTGGTAAAACTGCCACGTGAGGACGGTTGCTGAACTCTATGTTTCCATGACGAAGGACTCGACATTCGTTGAAAAAGTAGCTGAGATACAGAATTAAACCAAATTTTGGGCAATTTTGAATGTATTTCTAAATAAACAAATGACTGATAATATACAGATAATGTTAATATATCTTCTATTTTATGCAATTTCACAACCTAATTTGATGCCAACGTCTGTTACAACTGTGTTACGTAACAAACATCTCACTTATCCTATATTCACAAATATAATTGACTGCTATATATTTACTTAATATCACAACTCCTGGAGTACTTTACGTTTTCTTGTGCTAAAATATGTTTAGGTTTACACATTTTGCCTTTGTTGACTAAACGTGTATCAGTATTTTCATCTTTTTTGTCTGAAGTATAAATCATTTGGATTTTCTCTGATCATTTGTTGTAGTTCAATAAATTTCATCCACCCAGATGGATTTTAAAACATCTTTAAAAAATTTTGTCCCAATCTTTTAAAATGTAAGATGTTCACAAACATTCAACTGAAATAAAATTTATCAGCAAATGTAATTTTGTCTGAATTGAATTTTCCAGTGTTTTACCAAACTTTTTTTTAAAAAAGGATAAACCAAATATATGTGTATTGTTTGCTTGTTTTAAAGTTTTAGCAAAGACTGATCAGAAGCTGAACATTTTTGGCGTTCTGCGTCTGAAGAACAGTTGATGATAACTTGAACTGCTGTCTGGTAACAACCAGATTATCAGTCTCTAAATTCTAATAACGTGGGATCCATTACAGTCGCTCTCATTAGCGTGTCACTATCAACAATTAAGTATTCCACACAGTTCACGACACAAAACTAAGATCGTGTACTCACGGGATACTTTCATCATAAAGACGAACAGTAACTGCTTCATTAATCCATAAAGATCCCGGAGAAGTTTGTCCCCAGTGCGTCAGTGCATCTCCATTTCCATGCTGAGCCACATTCCTGCTGCCTCTCTGAACACAGCTTGCAGTTTGAACTCAGACCTCCAGCTCAGTCTGTCTCTTTTCTCCTTCCATCTACCCCCAACCACCATATGCTGGTCGCCGACACTATATTTCTTCTTCTTCCCTCCCCTTTTTGCTGGAGGCTCTCTTAACGTCATTACTCCCCCACCGCCGCTACTTCACCCTCTGCTTCTTCCTTCCCTTCCTCTCCACAGCTCTCCTTGTGCCCAACCCTCTCATACCCAGCTCTGCCTACTCCTTCAGAAGCCACTCAGCACATTTTTGGCACCAGTTGTAGCTGCAGCCTGAACAGTTTCTGTTTCCTCTTCAATCATTGACAACTTTAAGATGAAATGTCCTGTCGCTTTTACAAACATAGAAAATGAACAGCCTAAAGCAACATTTTTTTTTGCCATTTTCTAAATGCGCTGGCTTTCAAATTAGACATGAAGTGAACTTACTCCAAAGATGTGAGCCACAGACGGTGCTGTTACAGAGGATGAAAGACAAGAACGGAAAAATGAAAGCAGCAGAAGTCGGGGAAGACCGCAACGTGAAAAAAAAAAGAGACACTAACCCTCCAGCAGTCAGCTGCAGTGAGTCATGCTGAGACACATGGCTTGAAAGACTTTGCAATAACATCATCAAAGAGTTTGTTTTTTCCATTCCACCTTTGTCTGATTCCCTTACACAGTAAAATCAATGAATGAAAGAGTTCAGTGTGTTATCTGTGTCATCCGAGGCAGCAGATAGAGCTGCTGTGTCACCTGATGCAAAACAAAGACACAGTCATTTACAAACAATTGGGGAAAATAAATCTTATTCAGATTACCAAAGAAACAAAAAACAACGCATCAGAAATATCACCCAAGCTCTAATTACACTTCTAAGGATTTAAAGAGATCAAAAATCCAAACAATACAAACAACGTAAGCTTTCCCGCCATGTCTAGTTCTACAAAACACGTGTAAGATTCCTGTCAGGGAAATTACGAAGTTATAACCACATCATTGGTAAAGGTGTAGATTTATCCAAAAATCAATAATGTCAACTGCTCTTGCCAACGCACATGTCCAAAGAGTTTAGAGCAGGGGTCTCAAACTGAAATAAGTTGAGGACCATCACCCACACTACCATTTTACTGAAGGGAAACGTCAGCTATCAGTGTTCAATACAAAATAAAAATATGAATATAAAAAAAATCAGTTTTTCATAGATTCTGTCTAATACAACACTGAATCATAAGGAGACTGTGGACCAGGGTTTGAGAACTATAGGATTTACCATAAAATGGGGAGAACAATTACATGAAATATTATTATAAATTTAGCTTTCACATCAAGGTGGGGGCCGCAAAATACTGTTCCACGGGCCGCCAATGGCCCACAGGCCGCAGGTTTGAGACCCCTCGTTTCTCAGTCTCTAAAGCTCCAAGAAGAAGTGCATTAACTACTATAAACTCTTGGATATAATTAACTTGCATTAAAATGATGGTGTTATCACATTATTTACGAAGTTCTGCTTGAAAAAAGACCATTGTCAGATACAGTTGATTTACTGACAACTCAGAACGTGTTTAAATGTCAAGGAAAACTTGATGTCTTGGTGTCTTGATTTAGAAATATTTAACTACTTTAACTAACTAACTTAATAACTAATTACAACAGGGATCTCAAACTCGACAATATTTTACAAATGACTTTGCTGTAAAAAAGTGTTATACAACAAAACACAGGCCTATTGAAAAACATGTAAAGACAAAAAAATGTCCAATTTTTATGCTTTGAGATTATATAAGTAAAGACATTATGTCATCACTTCAACTCTACACAATAAGTGAAAACCCAGATGTTTTTTTTTTACTCCCTCATCCTGTGACATTTTCTTGGCTCGGAACAAAATTGTCTCCTGATCTGACCGATCTGACTGGCAGGAGCCTGGAATTGATATGGCAGCACAGACAGGATGATGTAGTGAAGTTGTCCACATTTAAAGCACGTCTTTATTCAAACCCATTCTATAAAAAGTACTGCCAGTGTGGAGGTATCACATGTGTCAGACCATTCCTCCCCCCACACGCTGCTCCTGTGGCAGAAACGAGTGAATGAATCAGCCAGACGCGCCAGTCAGAAACATTAGTCAAAAAAACCCCGCAAGGACTGTAGAGAGAGCTCTGACGCTGTCTTCATCAAAAACACCTGGAACAGGAGGGAGCCACCAGTCTGGTGGAGAGAAGATTCTCGAAGTGTGCTGACAAGAGCAGAGGTGTCATCATGCTGAGAGAAACAGCCTCTCGTCTGCTTTAAGATGTTAATTGTCCCCAGACACTCACAGTCACACAGTCAGCCACAGTCTGGTCTTTACTGTAAAAGTCAAACGAGACAGTCACACCAATGGGGGAAAACACTGCCTCCTTCCCCTCTGTGTGTCTGCCCCCACCCAAAAAAACCACAACATGCCCAGATTAGTCCAACATTTCCTCTCTCCACAGGGGAGAAAACAGGAAACAGAAATAACAATGAACGAATGCCTGACGGTGGATTTCGTTGGACAGAGCTATTTTTAACCCAGGTTGACGTGATTTCTCTAGAATTTACTGACTATAATCATTTGCATCAACAGCAGCGTCAAATTTCGGAACTACTTCCCCAACGGTACCTCATTTTATCATTATAAATGAGAAACATGTTCAATTCCTCATCATTATCAGTACATCTAAATCCTGTAAGACAAATCCCTGGTATAATTTCACTCCCCTCATTTGATATAGCTGGTCCAACACCCCATACAAGGCAATCCTGGCTTCTCTCATGGGTCTTCCAAGCTGGCACTACCAAGGACTACCAGAACAAGGGCATACCTGCCTTTCTTTAGAAATTCCTGGAGACTTTTCAGAGAGAACCTCCTGTTTTCCACTACTCCCACACTCCCCATCGTCTTCATTAACTGTTTCCCTATCTACTGGTCTCCTTCCAACAGTACCTTTAGGTAACTGACTGTTCACGCACCAGTTGACAATCACTGGTACTCAAGAACTGACACACTGAATCTGGTTCTCTTGGAGATGTTTGGAGATAAGCAACTTTGACGGGATGGACAAGTGCAGAAGAATAGATAGTGGATGTAATAGATGGTTGATGTTTTACTTTCAAGGAGTGGTTAAAAAGTACATAAAAGTGGTTGTAAAGAGTGCCGCGACATGGTGAGTTTGATGCAGCTGAGGTAAAGACCAAATTGTACGTCATGATGAATAATTGTCTCTCAACATACTATTATCATCAATACACAAAGGACAATGTGCTTCCTAGTTACACCAACAGACAGTAGCTCAGTGTGATGTCATCACATGGGATTCTAGAGTCGGTAAAGTGAATCATTCTTGATTCTTGACGATACGGCAAAAAAAAAAACCCAAAACCTATAGAAGTCTACCTAAGGATTCAGTCACTCTACTGGTCCAACAATGTTTGAATAAACTGTCTCCACCAGAACAACGGCTTAGTGTCTTTTTCATCACTGTGGTTCACAGCAGTGTTGCATGAACCGTCAAGGTGTTGAAACAAAGAACAATAGTCAAAAGTGAGAGATCATCTATCATCAAAGAGAAGCCGCAACACTGAGGTTTTGTCAATTTGACTTTATTCATCATGTGCTAATTGACCGAGGAGCTGGCTGTGTAATTACAGAGTCTCTCAGTGAATCACTGTCAGACTCCTGGACCTGTGGTTAACTGTCTACACACTGGGGCTCATTTGAACCCCGCACCTCGAGGCTACCCTGACAAGACACCAAAGACAAATTCCTCAAATATACATAGGTTTGCTGGTACCGATCCTGCCTCTGCCCTGCGGGTAGTTATGACCTGTGAGGAAGGCATTTGAGTGGACCAGCGGTCTCTGCTAGCTAGTGAGACAGTGGACTGATGTACAAATACGGCACATCTGCAGGGAAAACCCAGGTGACGGGAAATCTGAGAGAATGCGAAATGGAAAGATTGGGAAATAAAATTCCAACAAGTGCAACTTACATAAAGCATTGGTGGTTCAGTGGTAGAATTCTCGCCTGCCACGCGGGAGGCCCGGGTTCGATTCCCGGCCAATGCAACTTGCTTTTCGAGGCGGTTAGTGGACAAGATACTGGTGAGGTCCCCTGAGCATGATATACTAGTCCCCACACACTGCTCACCGGGCACTGACTCAGCCGACAGCCCCCTGCTAAACTACAGTGATGGGTGAAATGGAGAGGCATAATTTCCAGAGGGATTAATAAAGTTCTAAAAATAAATAAATTAAATCAATAAAAATTAAACTTTAGAAAACATACCTGACTTAGTGCCTCATAACAACTTTTATTCCCTGGCATGACAACTTGAAGGAATAAGCCTTATGCAATTTGCAATTTCCCCACTGTGGGACAAAAACAAATTTTTCTTCCTGCTGATTGAGATTTTTTAGAATAAAAATTCATTCAAACTGGACAAAAGTTCATTTGTATTTTCATCTGTTGATACAAACAGATTCCATCTTGTTGAAACTTCCTTTTTTAACATAACATATACAGGGGTGGGCTTAAAGTTCAACCAATCCCTTGAATAAAGAACCGAGGAACAACTCTCGCCTTTTACTGTCAACACACAGACACACACTCACAGCAAAGCCTTATTGATTCTTAGGGTAAATAACATAACTCTGTGAAGCTGCTGCTGCTGTTGTTGACCAATGCTGAAGCTCGCTGGGCCAAAAGTCATCAGAGCTGTGTTTTCCTCTTGAGGTCGTGTATTGAATTTAAACAAGAGCATCACAGCTGTGGTAACACTCTCCTTCACCTCTGCAGGACACCCTGTGAGAGAACCCTTTCATCTTTAAAGCCAACGTCCCATCCAGTCAAGTCTGTAAAATCTGGAAACCCAACTAAAGACCGGCGCAGCATTTACAAGCAGATAATATAAACTTACAATCATGAAGGATTTGCAACTTTCAGGTATACTTTCGTTACCGCTGTGTTGTAGATAGTCACAACCCACATTAGAATTAGACAAGAAAAGAGAAATACAGTGCAGATTTATATTGGTTTTTACAGGGAAACCATAGCAAGCCGCACTAAAAAACATACCTGCGTTTAAACCTAGATCAAGCAATTGACACAAAATGACCAGGTCTTGTGCCAAGAAATAGATATATGTATTTTTTTCTTACATATTTTAATTGGAATTGTTGTTTCCCGTTAGTACAACAATAATGTAGTAATGTTAAGTTGATTGATCAGAGGTTTGGAGAAAAAGGTAGAGAAGCCGGATTGAGATGGTTTGGACATGTTCAGAGGAGGGACAGTCGTTATATTGGTAGAAGAATGATCCTAGAGATGGAGCTACCAGGTAAGAGACAAAGAGAAGATTGAAGGAGGGGGGACATGTTGACCTAGCTGAAAGGAGAAGTAGTTTAGTTGATTGATCACATACTTGGAAAAAATCATCTTACATCAACGAAAGACCTGCTAGAACAGGCTCCCCCTCGCAGACAGCAAGCATGTGGTCCCTCTAGGAATCAAAACCTGGTCTACCTACACTATGGAACTACCATGTACGGAAAGCAACCTCAAGTATTTTAACAGCCCTTAAACAAAGAGTCATTTGCAATGATCTTTCACTTCAACTGCATCAGAAACTCCAGATTTAAATGCTAATAAGAGGGGAGAGCAGTGTCACGTAGACGTAATCTATAAAGTAAAATAAAGTTCTATCTATCTAGCAATCTCACTATATCGCCAGTCCATCAGATGACATCTCAAAAAAGACTAGTAAAACACAATGAACTACATGTTACAGAGATATACAAAATACTTTTGGTGCAATGCTGTCGGGAAAAAAAAAAGTTGCTGCGGTAAATACTGTTCTCATCATCCAGTCACAGCTGATTAATGTCTTTCACACAGCCCTGCAGGAATGTCATCGCAGTCGAGAGCAATGTGAACTTGAAGTGGGTTTCGCCGTTGAAACCACGCAGAGACCTGTAAACACTCCAACCATGGAAAATCACTTTGGGTCTTTTTTTAAAAGTAGACATCATACGTGTTCCAATAACTTGGTGGAGATGTGGAAAAGTTGATCTAAGTGTAAAGCTGCCTCATCCAGCCACAAATAGCTGTTCTGTGAAGGATTTATAAATTATCCTGGCTGCAAACTGATAGTCAGCTGGATGTGGTTGGTTCGGTGTCAGGGCCAGAGGAGGAAAAAAAATGGCATAAAAATGTTTGTGCTGCTTCGCCTCCGAACTAACCAAGGCCTTTAGTTCAAACTGTTAGCTGTGCAGCGTTTACACCCAATCAGGTACGGTTTCTCACATTCACTAGCATCTGAGAAAATGTTCTAACAACCACATGCCAATTCCACAGGGTTGCTTGAGAAAAAGCCAACACTGTCAAGTGCACTTGACCTCCGGAGGACACCCGTCCAAATATGTCCTTGGCCCCAAACCATTGCTTTCAAAATCTTACAGAATTAAATTTAATATTGTACTCACTGGTTTTTGTACAGGTAATCCAAATTATTCACTTTCGTCACATTTGTTATTAGACTATGGGACAGTGGTGGCCTAGTGGCTAAGTAACCTGACATGGGTTCTGACAGCTCCTCAGGCGCTCAAAGTTCACTGTTCACTTTGGTATATCACAATGACGAGGCTTTACCTTTTTATTCAGTTTAAATAAACGGTTTTTTTTTTAACCTTCAGGTCACAAACTCATATTGGGTCACCAGGAAAAGTCGAATTTAGTTGTAAAAAATAACTTTAAACTAAAACTTTTCCAGCAGAGTAAACATAAGCTAAACCGACAAAGTTTGTGAGCCACTGGTTTAGAGTATTCTTTGGTGAAGAGTTTTTGACACCAGGTTTTGAGAAGAGTGAGACAACCAATGTGAGGATCGACAGCCCAGACCCCTATGCTGACATTTGTTCCATTTCAATGCTCAAAACGGTCCCAATACTTTGATCTGGTTCCTTAACGCCTCACATTGGAAACACAAGTGCCTTATTCTTGTTACAGCACAAATATTTAAAAAAAGAATCTGTGGAAATGGATCTTCACATCCAGAACAGAAGAGACATATGCCATACTAAATCAACAGACAATGAACACCAGTGATGATGAACACTTCCAGACCCTTGATCGTAGCCCCGTTCCCAGGCCTTTTAAAGTGTTTTGACAACCATCTTGAAGTCCTTTGTGAAAGATTTGCTTTCACTGGTGATAAAAACATTGGCTTTGGCTTTTGTAGATTTGGTCATCACTTCATCCAAACATGGTTTCACACAGAGAGCCGCAGAATATTTCTTCAGCGTGACACTGATCTCTGCAGAGTAATCATGGCGCTGCTTATTATGACAGATATTATTCCTGGCTGATAACACACATGGAGGGCACGCGGTAATGACAGTGAACACTTTTGTTTCTAAGCTTTTGAGGACGTTATATTGTCTCTGATCCTCAATGCAATATTGTTTGTTTTGATTCAACAGAGTCCTTTGAGGTAAATGAAAGATAACAAATCTTCTTAGGCGGCAACGTAAACCGTCCTAGTTATGATTGTATGAGGTAATAAAAGCAGGTATTATAACTGTGACCGTCGATGCTAAGAAGGGAAGACAGGGACGAGACTTTTGGACAGGATACATTGACTAAAGTATCACTTTGTTTTTCTTTCTTTACTTAATTAACAAATGATAAAACACCTCTGAGCTGCAGCAGAGGAACTATAGAAACACTTCTACACCTGTTGTACTTTTTTTAATATGAGCTATATCAAAAAATGTTTACTTTGGGGACAACTGGACATGGTAGGTTTCTTAAGGACATGTCATGTCCAAGAAGCTTCTACGGTTTTGCATTAGAAGGTAAAATATCTTCAAAGCAACTATTTTTTGGATTATTATTTGGATTATATGCTATTGCTTTTGGATTGAATAACCCTGGATGTCTAAGTGTAGAATTGAAAACCAGAAAAAACTGCATCCCATCAAATCACGTACCAAAACGCATACACTATCACCTCAGCAACAGCAGCCTGCACGATGCTTCAGCTGAAGCGAAGATATCGGACTGATTGTTGCAGTTGCATCTCGCCATTTTTAATTCAGAGTTAACTTACATAAAAGGAGGGAAATTTTACACCAGTAAAACCTGGGTTTGTTTGAGTATCGTGGTAGGAAATAAATGTTAGAATTTAAGACTTCTGTAATTGAGCATGAAGGCAAAAACATACAGTATAGCATAATTTCCAGACTATAAGTTTGACGTTTTTCATCCATGAAAAATATGTGTCTTATATATTACAATAGACATTTTATGCTTGTTTTCTCAATGGAAGCAAGGACAGGTACTCTAGGTACAAGTATCTGCTACTGCTGTAAACGGACAGTTGTAAAATTCATTAATTTTACACTAGCAGCCACTTGAGGGAACTGGTGGTACTTACATATATATTTTTTTCTATATTATTATGCATTTTTGTGTGACTTACAACTCTGTTATCATGAGATGTCCCCATTGGATCAAAACACCTGTGGACTCTTACTTCACTGACTTGACTTAAGGCTCTTTTCAGATGTTATTTCAGTTCCCTCTCTTTTTATCTCCTGACTGTCTAGTGAAGCCAAACTCACATGTCCTCCAGGTGTTTTTCTGTGGTAGTGGCATGATTTGATGTCCACACATGTCATGTTTTATGTACAGTTGTGTGTTTTGCAATGTCAGGCTGTTTTCCTTCCTTGTTACATGCCCTTGTGAGACCGTAATTCTTGCTTCCCTTTGATAGTCCACACAAGCACTGTAATTTGGTATTTCAAGAGTGACACCTAACTCAACGAACATGGACTAAGCATGAATTACCGACACTATTCCCAAATCCAGGCTTATAGAGATAAGGAGGGAGGGTCAACAGACAGCTACCAGCTCGCCGGTGTGTAAATCTGGAATAAAATGACACTAAACTAACATGTTATGTTTAGTACGTGACCACAGCTGTGTTCAAAAACAGAGAACAAGAAGCTCCTCTGAAGTCAAATCCCTTGGTGCTCCAGGAGGGTCCAACTCCCACTCATTTGGACAGAATCCCACTGGGAGCCATGAGGGGCTCCACCCTCTCTGAAAGTCAGATGGTGAAGAAGGGGCCAGTGTCAGAACAAGTGTCCCTACCGTGAGAAAGCCCTTTCAAGACCTTTTAAAATAAAAGCACCGAGACGACCCAATGGACGATGGTCCTAATTAACGACATCAAAGTGAATGGTCTACAACGCTGCCTCAGGAGTGGCGGCAGAGTGGCTGAACCTTTATGTTGACAGTAAAGTGCACATATGGTTGTGGCCAGAATGGGTTGTTGGATCTGACTGCTGTTGTCTTTTAAGACGACTAGATGGGAATAAAATAATAGAATGTGAATTAAATCAAGTAATTTTACTAAATCAGTAATTCATAGTAACATATTTATTTATTGAAGTGATATATATTTTGGTATAATTTATTTATTAAAGTTATAAATGAATAAATGTTCTTAATGTAATAAATAAAAAGTCTTAAAGTCATTTAATTATTTCTTTCCTTTCGGCTTGTCCCTTTTCTCAGGGGTTGCCACAGCGAGTCAATAACTTCCATCTCACCCTGTCCATGTCTGTATCCAACTCTAACTCCAACTATCTCCATGTCCACTCTCACTGCATGAAGTAAATCATTTACGTAAATTAAATGCATGAAGTTATTTCATTAATTCCATAGTTTCCAGAAGGAGACTCCCATGGGATTAATAAAGTTCTATCTATCCATCTATCTAATTTCACAGCCCAAGGTTAATAGAGTACATCAGTCATTTGTCATTAATAATATTATTTTTCTCTTATTTCTTCTCTAGAAATTTCAAACATATGGAAATCTACCACAGACTGAATATATACTATATTGACGTAGATAAGTATAGCTTTACTGCATACGTTTTTTTTCTGTATTTTACCTTAGTAAACCACAGGAGGGCGGCAATGGGCTATAAATACGACAGCGTATTAATTTAGAGTATATACGCAGCACATGTCCCATTTTATTTTAAAATATAGCTTCAGTGTCAATAACTTTTTAACTTGACTACTTGACTAAGATGTGTCCTTTTTAATCAAGAGCAATTCAATTAATGTATTATCTACTGAATTTCTATTTTCTTAATTCCAGTCATTGTGACAGACAGTGAGAACAGACTTTCATAACAACCATGTTAATATATAACTATATTTTCTTGTAGCACAGCAGCCAAAGCATTTGTGAAATCTACCCAGGGTTAACGATTAGCTCACCACGTGTCAGTTCACTCAGGCCGGAAACTGCTCTGATTAGAACATACATGAACTGAGAGCCTTTTGGGAAACAGGAGCCAAGTCTGACATCTACAGGCAAAAGCTGGGAATCTTTGATTAACCTTCACCGGTAGCACATGGGGACTGAGTCACTAAATTCCCCGACCGTTACATGAGTTTGAAAAATTCAGTTATGGGGAAACATGAGCTTCTGATGAAGTGTAAGATTAAAGAACAGAATGATAAAGGTCTGTGGGCCTTGGAAAAATCCCGTTGGCATCAATGAGAAATACACTAACGCTCAGTCCAACTAAGGCAACTAAGTGGACAACTCATGTCACTACTTTTAACAACCTGTAGAGGCAGCAAACCAAAGTCCACATAGTGACTGACATCTACAGTGAAGAGGGTCATGGATAAAAACTACTCAACATCCATTCAGAACAGCCTGATTGGTTGGAGGATGTCACATTACCAAGTGATCACATGCTGCAGCAAAAATGCCATGAATTGTTTAGCACATAAGTTGAGTGGGCTTGAGCCCAACTAGATCATTTCTAATGGTGAAGAGTGTTTTCATTCTGGCAGCTTAGAGGAGCTGAACAATGAACGTCTAAGAGCTGGTTTCCAACAAGTATCTACCCAAGAGGGGTGGTAGGTAGGAGCCGCTGGTCTTAACAGAGTGGAGAAGCTCTTCTCTCTGTGCTGTTCATTAAAAACATATTGGTATAAACCTTGAAAAGGTATAGAAGACTTAACATACAATATCTGTATTTAAAAGATGCAAATTAATGATCTTTTAACATTGATTAATAGAGATGTATAATATTATTGGCTGACCATTATTATCAGGCTGATACCAGCAAAATGATGTAACATAAAATAACTGTTATTGGTTTTTCCATCAATAGTAAAAACCCAAGGACGCAATGTCTGGGTTTCACCAAATTACATGTTCACCTAAAAATAGTTGTGGGGAAAAAAGCGGTATATATGGAAGAAATGCAGCTAATTCTATTCTATCTAGTCTAATAATTAGCTTACCCACACGGAAACCACACATGTTTACATGTGGTACATACAGTACATAGTGGTACATATTGGACATGAGTTTTAAAAGGTAACATGGACACATTATGGTTAACCCCATCTTTTAAATCCCAACACCATCTCTGCTGAGGTTCTATAATTTAACTCTCATTTTGCAAGACACAGTTTAATATACATATAAAAACATACAAAGGTAGTGAAGGCCACAGTCTTTCAAAAACATGGTCCATGGCAGGAAAGTTAAACTCAGTGTCACAGTCGGCCAAAATTAAAACTGCACTGAAGTCAAGAGCCAAAATCAATATGATATAGATTGAATATATTGAAAAAATTACTTTAAATACACATGTATTGCTTTACAGATATTAAATATTTTTTCATAGAAACAGCCAAAGTTTTATAATAGCAATACACATGGAATTAAAAGAGAACTGAAACACATATCAGTATTATTGTAGCTTATTCTGTCTCTTTATGGCTTCATATAAGGTGGCCCATTGTAGTACACATTTGATATGATCTCACGGGCCAAATATAATTACACTGCGGGCTAGATTTGGCCCATGGACCTGAGTTTGACATCTGTGATCTACGGTCACAATGTACCATAGGGAGAGAAGGGTGTGAAACAAAGACTAAATACTTGATTTTAACAGATACTTCCAAAACTAGTAAAGCTTCATGTGACCAATTCCTGGTCTTCACCTCTCCTGCTCAGTCACATGTCTTGTTGTGATTACAAGAGGGTTTTTGATAGGCCACACAGTGAACAAATGTAGTCTATGTATGGC
Organism: Paraplagusia blochii; assembly: GCA_016785265.1. NCBI lineage: Eukaryota > Metazoa > Chordata > Actinopteri > Pleuronectiformes > Cynoglossidae > Paraplagusia > Paraplagusia blochii. Next base: position 189,006 of record JAFBJS010008410.1, read on the forward strand.
CACAGTCAAGTGCCAGCGCACAGACAACTGCATGTTAACATGAAACATTCAGGCCTGTCAGATATGCCATCCAAATAAAAAGTACTGAGTGTGCACACAGCTGCTGTGTAATAACTCTTCTGACAGAAATCCTCCTGGAGCTCAAGATGATGATGATGATCTAATGGCCTTTTCATTAGATCCTTGAATGCAACAGGACCAAGGTGACACTGCAGGAGTCGCCCAGGACTGGGTATTTGGTCTGTCAGAACAATAACAGGCTTTCGATACAAACAAGAACCAAATTCTTTGTGAGTGGGTGAGTCTTTGGACGCACTGCTGGTTTCAGCTGCCCAGGCTTTTCAACTGAAGCACACAAGGTTACCAGGAGTTACTTATTGCACTGGGAATGTTTTCGCAACCTGAAAATATTCAGTAATTAAAAAGTAAACTGCAGCCATGTGTGTTTAAACTCTGCTCCCACGATGTGCATGCATTGGATTTTAATTTATAATTACAATGTAGTAAACACTGTTTTTTCATGGTTGTGCATTTAATTTATTTACGTCATGTCTGTATTATATTTCCATTCTCCACCTCTACCGTCATAGTGTGCGTGAAAGGTTAATAAAGTCTAGGGAAAGTTAATAACAGTGTGAGGGAGGTTCATACTTTGCTGATTTTCAGTTTCAGAAGACAACCATGGACTATCTGCATCAATAGAGCTGAACTATTGGACTATTTTTAATAGTGGCAATAGCAGATGGAGCTCTGAAATTGTCATAAATGTAGGATTTTAGGTTTTATACATGACTTTTACATGACATGTATCTTAGTTCAAACACCTAATCCATCTTTTTGCTCTGGACTTGCCCCCTGTGTCCAATTTAGGACCAATTGTGGCCTACCAGTCCATGCCTGGTCTAAAGTAACCCGATGTCTTCCATTGTGCTGCTCAACAACACTTTGTCTTCAGGTTTGTCAGCTCAGGTTCGATCTATGAAGCTATTGGTACTAATTAATAAGACTTTAATATTTTCAAAACATTAACAACGGAACAGATTTCTAAACACTAGTGACTTAGTTATTGCTTGTTCATGCATGGTACTATATTTCCAGTATGAACCATTTTGTTCCTGGAAAATTGTTTCTGCTAAATGGTAACTCTTTTTGTCCCATTTATCCCTTGCAATCCCATAAACCCTTTTCAATGGCTCGGGAGAGCTTGAGCTAACAGTCATTGGCCAGGGTACATCATGTACTGATAACAGGTCCATAGAAGGACCATGTGTAGATACAGTAAACCAGCTGATAATCAAGCAAGCACAGTAAACCCACACATGTAGCAGCGGTGGTTTAGAACTATCATCAAGTCAGATACAGATCTAAAGGACTGCTCTGAAATTTAAGGAGTGAAACAATACATGAGTGGGTCTGCCCATCACCATGGCCCCCATTCACTTTCACCTTGCTGTGTCAACAAGACCCCGGCCAACAGGAATGCAGGAACGGCTGCAACGGTCCCTGTGGCATTGAGTAATCTTGGACTCATAGCTTGAAAAATATTCTTGATATTTTCACAAAAATCATAAAACAAAACGTTGCATGAGTGGAATTATGGTCAGCAGAGGGGGGAGTGTTGCTCAACAAGATCATTTTGAAACCCCAGCAGACTGGGAGACTGGTAAGGCTGTTCCAGTTACAACAAATGACTAAGATTTTCAAAGTAAGATTCATGATGCTTTTTCTCGAACCACCACTGAAATATAAGACGAATGTCTTAACTAAGGACAATGACTTTCCATAATTTCTCAAAGGATACTCCCGAGAGATTGATTAGGTCTATCTATCTATCTATCTATCTATCTATCTATCTATCTATCTCTCTATCTATCTCTCCATCTATCTTGACAATGACTTATCCTTAGTTTCTGAAGGCCTCTAAATTATTGTTTAACTATTGTTTAAATTATTGTTCAATTATTTATTTCTTTAAATTTTTTGTGAAGTAGTTAGGGGTTTATTTTTATTTACGTTCGCTTAGGGAATTTAAATACAGCTTCTTCTTCCATCACCAAAACTGTAACATACAGAGTCCTATGTGATACCTTCTTGTCTCATCCAGAACGCTGCTGACTGTTGTTGCTGAGACAATAGTGTCTGTTTATAACATGCTCCTTAAAGTTAAGCAGAGCATTAAAAGTTGCCTCAGTTGTCTTTAACCAATCCATAGACACCACAGCTAAGCCTTTGGAGTAAAGGGAAAGCTCGATTACCAGTTGACCAATAGAGACAAAGGCTTCAAAAAAACCTAATTTCATTTTTCAAGGTAATAAAACCATGATCCATTGTGACACATGTGTTTGTAAGCACAGAATTAATTTAGTTTCCCAGCACATTTCACTGCAGTGTAAACAACACAAGTTGAAAGTCAAAAACTAACTCCTCATCCATGTCTTTTTTCCGGTCCTTGTCACAGCTGACCTAAATTGCTGGGTTGCTGTCAAAGCAGACATCTGTAATCTGAAAGCACAGGCCACGTTTGCATGACCACACATGCCCGAGTCTTTAAGTTCCCCCGTCTTCTGGAAAACAAAGTGTGTGTGTACAAACACGTGTTATCAATCAGTGTACCGTTTAACCCACACGTCTTCCACAGAGCATCAGAGCATGACCCCCCCCCTCCACCTTGAGTGCTCTGTGTCTACGCCACTCGTGGCTAACTACACATGAAGCGACACGTCACTGAGCCTTGTCCTCCACCAACGACTGTGATGTTATGAAACGCAGTCGACCTTTGAGCCAACATTAGGGTTCCCACACCAACTGGTGGGGGTGGGTGGAGAGTCTTTATCCTCTCTTTTGTTATGCACACTTTGACGCTCCCCCGCTCTGTCGCTGCATCCTCACCTCACATGTACAGGTAAAGGCAGCGAGAGGGCTGCATGTACTGTGAAACAGACGTGGCGTGTTACCACGTTGTTAACGTATATATACATAAAATGTCAAGAATTTCTCGTTGAAATTTTGAAAACGATTACATTTTTGGCAAAAATTTGACACATTAAATAGGAATAACTTGCTGTACAATGTGAGTCGCAACATGTCTGTGTAGATTCTGAGTCACCCTGGTCATTCAATCCAAAACATGGACATAGTAGGTTTCTTGAAGACGTTTTACCTCTCCTCCAGGAGGATGAGAACTGAAGAAGCCTCTTGGATGAGAGGTGAAACGTCTTCAAGAAAGCGACTATGTCCAGTTGAACTAACTCATTCTGGACTTCCCAATTTCTTTTTAATTTCATTTTCTGATTGTTAAGTATTACCATGTTTCATGATCTCATTAATATTGATATTTTTTTGGGATATTCTGTAAATTATGATGAATTTCACTGAGCTGTAGAAGCATAAATTACCTTGTCTTGAAACAAAAAATTAAGAGATATTTGCCGTTATTCAATATAGCACTAACAAGGTTTTCAGCACAAACTGCAGCTGACAGATAAGCCTGTAAAAGTGCCAGTCTTCATCATTATCGTATTTGCAATGAGGGTTTGGTGTCTCTGTGACTCAACTGCTTTTCTACCAGTCGGTAAATTATCTCCAAAAGACTGAAGGTCAAGTCTGGCATTATTTGCAGAATACACACATGCTGCTCTGGGCTTGTCACATTAAGTCACCAGTCAGGTAAACCAACAGCTTGACAAACACCTGTGCATCTGAGCCCTCTCTTACTAAATATATATATATATATATGTTCTCTTATTAAACACTGTATATAAGCTTTGAGCTAACTGTCACTATGTCATATTTCTGGCTTCTACATTCCTTTATCAACAAATTATTAAATATCTATGGTTTGTGGTAAAACATTTTTGTATATCCATCATATTGATGTTGCATTCATTGGTATTTCAGCGCCCAAATATCAATAAAAAAGTGACAGATTTATCTGTTCTAGGAAAACATTGTAACAACTATCCAAACACATCCCCTACCTCCAGCAATCTTTTTGAGGAGTTGCTGTCTGGCAATGATCCTGCCCAGTCTGTACCCTGAGCGTCTGCGGTGATGGTCCATTCTAAGGTAGATATCCTGAGTCTCTGGGGTCATACTTCCCAGGCACTCGCTGCCTGTGGAATCTGGCAGCTCTCGAAACATAACTGCTAACAAAAAAAAAAAAAAAAAGGACAAGGGATCCCTGAAATAAGCTTCTGGATCTGGACAACACTCTCTAAAGCCTTAACAGAAGACTTCACATACAGACGCAAAAGCCTGATGTCAACTGAGAGGGTAAGGCAGAGCACAGCCTAGGGGGAGGAGAACCAACACTCAGGGCTTTTTTACAGACCATGTGACTTAGAGAACAACCAATCGCTGGGATACTGTTAGGAGTACTGCCCAACTTTCTGGGCTGAATCCAGTGTCTGTGAGAACTCTTGTCTACTTCCCCCTGCTCTGGAGGGAAATATAAATACCAATGGAATGCTTGTTGACTGAGAGAGTCAGGAGAGCTGTGGTGGAAGAAAGTTGGCGACAAATTTATGGGGTTTTTTTGTGCTTGAACAACAGCGCTGCTGTTCGCAGCTACACTTTATATGGAAACTGTAAGTGTGTGTTCTGCTCATTTAAAAAGAAAACTACAGTAGTGGGGAAAATAAGACAGCTGGAGTCGGGTCGGGTGGTTGTGGAATGTAAAATTCTGCATCCCAACCCCCAACACACAGGGAGGAAGACTTTTCAGCAAGTCTACTCCGAGTGTCAGCTCCTTATGGGAGGTTAAAAAAAGAAATTTTAGTCACAATATCCGGTGACTGAAATCCAAAAGGAATGAAGAGATGAGACAGCGACAGTAAAAGCTGAGAATCATTTGTTTAGATATGGGAAGATAAGAGGATCCGCTACAGTGATATACTGTATGTTCCCTGAAATGCACTAAACATTCAATGACAGAGATGGGTCTCTTACTCAAATAAGTTGAGGGCCAACACCCACACTATCATTTCATAGAAGAGCCGTGTCAGCTTTCAGTGTTCAATACAAAAGAAAACAGTAATAAAAAAAAATCATTTTCCTGTAGATTCTGTGTAATCTAACACTGAACCAGAAGGAGACTGAGGATCAGGGTTTTGACAACTATAGAAATTACCATAAAATGTGGAGAACAAATCTATAAAATATTATCATAAATTCAACTTTCACATCAAGGAGCAGGCTGCAAAGTATCGTTCCACTGGCCGCAAATGGCTGACGGGCCGCGTGTTTGAGACCTGTGCCTTAGAGTAATAGGACTAGAAGTATAACTAGGTGTCTTTAGCTGCAAGTAAGTATGATCAGTGGATGGTAGGATTGCACCAGTTTAGGAAAAGGGAAACAGCATCATCTCATATAAATTAACAAAAAAAAGTCTTGTTCAATCATTGAGATGCATCACAAAAAAATAAAACAAATTGCACAAGGACTAGTTTGCAAGTGTAGTGGACGAATATGTCATCAAGTGGGGACATACACAGGTCATTTCGGTCATTTAGGCCACCTATTGGGACAGTGGTGGCTTTTACAACTGCAACAAGTCTTCTTGTTTTCTTACCTCTTAATTAGATTTCAATGACTAAAAACTGACTATGTTTCATTCAGCAAATCAACGTTTTCTTTTACAGTCGTACTGAGGTACTAGTCTAGTCTATGTTTCTTTGTCCCTTGTGTTTCTTTACAATAACAGTTTGTTACCAGATAAAGTAACTCCAATTCTAATTTAGGGTTGACGATCTAATTGAGCCCCAGGTATGTTGATGCCCCTGTGCTGTATTATGCACTCTGTGGATTAAATGGTATTAAATAAGATAGAAAATCTAAGAAAGCATCACTTTCCCAAAGCACACCTTTACTTCAGATAATCAAATGAACTCAATGACTTGTAACTCTGACAGACAATCTCTGATCCTTGATTCAGTACGTTAGCGGAAAGGAGAAACGGCCCTTTCACACAAACACTGAAGTCCACATTCAGTCCTACCCAAGGCCCGGGCCTCAGCCCATGTTCCTGTGACGGATGTTTGACCTCATCATGCAGGACTTCCTGCGCACTATACTGTACAGTGCATTTATAGAGGGTATGGCGCCACACGTGTGCTGTGAAGCAAGTGGGCGAGTCACCAAGTCACACACACAGGCCAGGTCTGTTCCCCTACCTGTCCAACATTATCTACTCCGGTTCTGAGCTCACAAAGACCACGATTCAGCGGCTGACGCCATGAGCTGTGGCACGTTTACAACAACCTGCCAGGGGTTTAACGGTCGTCTGGCGTTCACGCTTTCGGAACAAACTATTTTAATACAAGTCCAGTTGCTTTTCTGAGGAATGAGGTGACACTACTCTAAGACTACATTCTGATGACCTCACTGGGTGTTGACTTATTTCTGACACACGAAAAAACACCAACACCTGTGTCCATTCACGTTGGTAAAATCGTCACGTCGAAAAATGAATGGCAGCCTGTTGGCAAGAAGGTGATCTCCCTGAACCTGTTTCTAAGTCTGCACTCTGTTCGTCTAGACGAGCAGAAACATTATCTATAGAGTTCTGGAGTTTCACTGCAGTGAAATAGGAGAGCAAATGAGATTAATGTCGCATTTGTTTATGTCAGCCCTCAAACATCTCTGCTGGGGGTAAGGCTGAGTGTGTGTGTGTGTCTGTATGTCATGAAGTCAGAGCTGCAGCAGTGTGTCCTTAGTCAGATGGTTGTCAGTCTCAGCGACTACAGTCCTTATCCTACAGGTCTCAACACGCCCGTGTCTGAACACAGATTCAACACTGTGGCGACGTGAATCCTGGATGAACAATCACACAAAAAGAGATGCACAAGCTAAGATTGTAAATGAGGTGTAAGATTTCAGTAAAAAAAATAAAATATCCATTATATTTATTGAGGCCCACTGTCATATGCTTCCATGGATCCAAGAATCACAGGTAAGGACTCCAAGGTTCCTTTCTTATCTTTGGATGATCTGCTAGTTCCCAAAAATTAACCACTTTCGTTTTTTTTAGTTGATATATAAACTAAAAACTATTGTATACTATTGTAAACTAAAAACTATTGTACTGTTGTTAATATAATTCTCTTTGATCATCAAAGCAGGAAAGAGAGAACAATTAAAAATCTGTCCTGCTAGGTGGCAGCAGATGACTATGAAATCTAAAAGATAGATCCGAGCTCTTGAGGAAGATTTTGTCTCTTTCTTCAATTCCTGACAGTTAATCAATGTGTCTTCAACTCACATTCCAAGAGACTGGTCAAATATAAAGTCATCAACTGGAAGATCATCACATTTCAACGTTTCAACACATACTTTTTAAAAGATTTTTCCTGATTTTTTTACGTATATGAAACACTGGTGTAGTTAAAATGTATTTTAAGCATAAAGTGTTCTTTCAGTTTATTTTTACATTTTAGTGCTATACTAATATATCCATGATTAACATTTACTCATACGCAAATATTTATCTACCCTTGCAAATACATATTTTCATCCAATACGTTTTTTTTTTTGGCAGTACCCTTCAGTGGTCTGATTCACCAGCAACCATGTGTAACATGCAGCCCTGCCTCCACTGCTGCTGTGGCAAACTTTCCTGTGGTCAGAACTTCAGAATAGCAGACCGAACTCCCACCTCATTTGACGTAAGCCACCACATGTTTAAATTCTGAGCTCAGGTCTGGAAATGAATAGATTTTATTACAGAAACCAGGGCCAGATGAGCTCCTATTCAGGTAAAGTTAGGAGGCTGGTAAATCCTGTGGAAGCACTACTATATAGGAACATGTTTTTTTTTTTTTTAGGCAAGCCTAGCCTTAGCATCAGTCTAATCAGATTATAAATGAAAATAAATCAATTACAGTAAAGGTATATTCTAAAGGTACAAGGAGAGATTATAATTAAACATATATCTGTATTGCTATATGTAGTATTATTATTATTTGGTATCTATGAATTTTTACAAAAGTTTTTCCATCTACTTTTGACCAATTTTACATATTCTGCCATTTTTATTATTTTCTTTCTATATTTGTTGACTTCCAGTTACATCTGTATTTTCACACCTTTTGGCAAATAAAAATCTGTCATAACTTTTGCTGTGCAAACGTTTGGATCAGATTCCAACAAATGGACCCCACCAACAGTCAGAGGTGACCAGCAGTCTGGATACACAGCAGTAGAGGGAGATATGACGTCACGAAACGTCTGATCTCACTTTTGATGAAGAAGTCACTTCACCTAGTGGTGTAATTGTGTTACTGCAACGTGATTAATCTGCAGCCATGATAGGACACCTGCTCATCATATTGAGTCAGGATATATTATTCACTACAACCATATTTATGATATTAATATATACAATTAATTCATATTTTAATATATCATTTACTGTCAGGGATATTATATATTATATAATAATTATAACAACGAGAACCCAACAAATTACACAGGGATTTTCGACATGTTTTTTATGGCAGCCAAACGGAAGATGCCAAACGTGTGGTATTTCTGGTGCTCAAACCAGAGATTTCAGCATGTATAGTAAGCAGGCATAATAACCTCTGGAGGACTGGCTGAATCACTCGGTAAACTTGCTCAACAGAGCCACCCTGTGGTGGAACCACGCACGTCTCCTTTTCACATGAAGTCTTTCAAAAGTTGCCAAGTTTAAACACTAAAGTTACAAATGGAAATGGCCAGGACTTTTTTTCTGGCAATCAAAGAAACACACAACTGAAAAAAGACTGCATTGCAGCGAGTGATACTATAGAGGCTACAGACAAAGGTAATTTAAATAATATTTTTTGCACAATGTTGTGACTTACAACAAATTATATTAAATCATGTTCATACACAAAATAGCTTCTAATTAAATAAAAAACATTTGCATTTTTGTTTTTGTTATTTTGTGTATGCATTTGGATGAATATGTTGTGTCATGTTGTGTGTCGTTATAATCATATTAAACCTTCTTTTCTTAGCAATTCTCTTTAAAAAATGATAAATATATGTATTTTTGAATAAGTAAGCACAAGTAACAATTCCAACCAGTAACTGGTTTAAAGCTATGCATAATGGATGAGGTCTCTACTGTGTTATGTTGCAACCCTCTTTTCAAAGTTAGATATTAAGATTTTTTATGCAACTGGCATTAAAAAGTTGGGATAAAGTCTGCTGCTACTCTTACCGAGTTAACCTATCAAGTATTAAACTACATTTTATTTTTAAGAAAAGGAAATGCAATATTAAAATCGTGGCTCATCGTGAATTTCCAAATATTTATAGATATAGTATGCTGCATGAAACCTTGTATCTTCCACAATAAGGGACGGTTTCTCCTCTCTGTCTCACTGTCTTTCTCTGTCTCTTCCACAAGAAGAGACAGTTTTCTGTAAGTGTGATGGCCAACAGTGACTTCCACCGTGCCCCCTGTGGCGGGGCTGCGGTGCTCTTGCAGCGGGTTGACTGACCTGCCAGTCTTCGCTCCCTGACGTTCCTCCAGAGAAAATCCCAGGCTTTGGACGTGGAGCTCCGCAGCTGCTGGCTCAAACAGCGGCGTAACTTTAGTCTGGCCGAACTTCTCCTAGACGTCATCATCACAACTTCGCCTCACGAACATAATCACGCAAAACACAAACACTTCTCCGCGTTCGAGCAGCAAAAATAGAAATCTCATCTGCAGCTCCGGGTGCGAGGTTGAGTTTCCACTGACTTCAGCAGAGAGTCGTCAGAGGCTGAAGCATTTTTTCGAAGACGAACGCGACAGAATTACTCCTGGTTCGTAAAGAAAAATGAATTAAAAAGACTACAAAAAGGCTCAGAGTGGCAGGAAAACACTGGGAGAATCACACCAGAAATGTGTACGTGAGTACTCCACTGTATATGATTCTGTGCGTACGTGTGTGTGTCCGCTCACACCAGCGCCACACATGTGATGAGTTCAAGGGCTGAAGAAAAAATGGGAACTGACAGCTGACCATGAAGTCATCCTTCAGTGTCCAAACACACTAAAGATAAGCGAGTTTTGTCTCAAGTAATGTCATTTCTACTTTTTAACAAAAAACATTCCTTATGAAACTTTTCAATACTTTAATGGAAAATAGCGATAAATAAATTAAACAATATTAGCCAAATTATTTCAACAATGGAACGTGCCAGTTGGCCAGAAGGTGAACCCTGGAGAACTACACCACTGACACAGACATTGCCTCTAGGCCAAAGCGCTACATCAGTAATAGCAATATTAATAATAATTTAAGGAAGGATCTCCTGGTCAGTGTGTTCCACACCACTGCACACAACGAAATGTGATCTCTGAAAACAAACCATCACCAAAGGAAACATCGAGCAGCCTTGAGCCCGGAGAGCAGTGAGTGAGGACGATGCCATGCTCAGTGGACCTGGTGGATTCGAACATGAAACCCTTTGGACCCAATCGGTTCCATTATGGCTAAGCCGCCACTTAAGAAGAAGAAGAAGAGGAATAGTCTTGGAGTGGGCTCATCACTCACAGGAAGGCTCACAGTGTGGTACAGTGTGATTTGGGTGGCAGTTGTGGAGATTGCTGCCCCTGAGACCCTGGATAAGAGGATTAAGATGAATTCATCTTATTCTTATTCTTATATCTAGAATTGTTATTGGTCAAGAAAAAGTGTATTTTACAAAAATGTCCATGGATCTGACCAGGACATTAATTCTTGCTAAGTGCAGCAGTCTCCAAAACTGCCACCCAAATCTCACCTCACTGTGAGTCTTCCTGTGGGTGGCAAGTGCACTGGAATGCGTAATGCTATGCTTAGCAACATGGCAGTTCGTACATTCGAACCTGAAGCCTTGAGGACCCAAGTCCACTTCCCTAACCACTAGACCACCACTGCCACCCTATTTCACTAACTTGTTTTATCAGGTGATAGTACAGATGATTCAGGGACATCGAGTAAGTTCCTTTATCAGGCTTGTTTTGTTTTCTGACAGTTTAACATTGTTGATTTTGTCCGTAAAAAAAAAAAAATCCACCAAATTTAGCCAGCTTCCTTATACTTTACATGTTGCCTTTATTGTTAAAGTTTTTGTCAGGCATCAACAGGCAACAAACTAATCTTCATTGTCTGTGACTGGAAACCAGGATGGATTGACGGACTAAACCTGTCAGCCAAGCAGAAGAAGTAAACACATCTCACCACCACAATTGTACCTTTCACTCTTACTCTGAAAAAAAGTAACCCTTCGCACAATTAAGAGGAATATTACTGCAGCCAGGATCATTGTGGCTAGACGTTGACTTAGCCTCTGGAGCTCCTTTGGCGGTGGAAGTAATAGCAGATGCAAAGCACGGAAACATCAATCAACTTTAGAATGTTTTCCCTCCCCTGACTTGTTTGTTTTGGCCACACGGATTTCGGAGAGCGCTCTTTTTCCTATCTGCCTTAATAACACACACACACACGTCTCTTATAACCACACGCAGACTAACACACACATATTTAATTGAGCCACATTTCTGCGTTAGTGTCTCTCTGCGTGTGTGTTGTCGGTCTCCGAGTCCAGTGACGGATGTGGAATGTTGCCTCGTAGCTTGAGTGGGAAAATCCCGTATGCGAGGAAAATGACTCTCTCCTCCAGAGATTGGGTCATGTTGTGAGCTAACAGGTCGTACGCCAGGCCTCCTGGAATAGCCTGGGAGTTCGCTCTTCCCAGTCTAATGGAAACAAGGCAGTGGGAGGAGGGAGATTTCCCCTCCACCTCCACGCTCAGCCCCTGAGGGCTCATCACAGGCATGTGCTATAAATTTCCTGCCCATATATTCCCAACTCCAGTTCATTTTTTCCAGAGAAGCCACACATGTGCTGTGTATCTGGGTCTAGATTTAGAAGTTCTGAAGATGGAGGGACTGACTCTGGTCCCAATCCATTCAAGGGGACTTCTGAGTTCAGCTGTAAGGACTATTGTAACTTTACTACTTCTAATAATGACGGTATCTCATTGTTTTATTTCATTTTTGAGTCAGACTAACCTAGTAGAGAGGACAGGTAAACCATATCACATATCTGGGTCAGAAACATTATGTCATAATGAGAAGCATTAGTTTGACCTCCATTCCTCAGACCCTTTATCTTTGTCAGTCACTACAGCAGGGGTGACTAATGACTAGATTGTGATCTTGCAGCAGATCTCCAAGGGCTGCAGTTAGAACATGTACATTTTTCTAAAAACCTAGAAGCGTGGTCATGACAATATGCTGTACCGAATATTATTGTTCCACACAGTTACTTGTTTGATTTCAGTCTTCTTTCTCCTTTTCTGTCGGCTTGTCAGCGAGTCAATTTCCATCTGACCATGTCTCCAACTACCTCCATGTCCTCCCTCACTGCATCCACCAATCTCCTCTTCGTCTCCTACCTGGTAGCTCCATCTCTTGGATCATTCTTCTACCAATGTATCCACTGTCTTTCTCCAAACCATCTCAATCTGACTTCTCTAGCTTTTTCTCCAAACCTTCCTGACTGTGTTGTCCTTCAAATCACCTCATTCATGTACTTGTTTGATTTTAGTACCCATCCTGTAAGGTACAGTATATATATTCAGTATGCACATTTTACATGACTGCCGTAAATACATATTTTACATTTCCAATGTGAGTAGATTACTTTTGCATGGTCATTTCAATAGTAGGTCCAAAATTCTAAAAAGGAACCTGATCCCCTGCACTGCTGCACGTACAACAATCAGTTTGTGATGTAGAACTCACAAGACTATGACTAATATCTGACCCGGCTGTTATCTGTTACCACGTTGACAAGGCAGCAATCTCCACAACTGCCACCCAAATCCCATTACATTGGACCAGTCCCTCTTGAACTTTCCTGCAGGTGCTGAGCTCACTGATTTTTTTTTTATTTGGTTTAATTTTTAGTTAAGTAGCTATTCTTCTCTCCATACAATCGGTTAAATTGAATACTGATTTCCTATAAATGAGGAGAATTACTTGGTAATGGATGAAATGATGTCCTGACACTTTTGTAAAAGTTTTGTTTTTAAAACTGAGACTGAAATATTGAGATAATAATTGCAAATGGAAGATAAAATGTTACATTCAGAGTGATCTTCAGCTTACTCACTCTTCTTTATTTATTTGGTTTTACACAAAGTTAATGAGGCCTGTAAAGTTTTTTTTCTAGATTGTGCTAATGAAGGTGTGAGAATTACTTTGGCTTCTAATTAAAAATATATATACAGTATATGAATGAAAATAAAAATACAAAACTTGTTAGCCAAGACTGAAATATTTTCACCTTCTCAAAGCAGTACACAATAAGTTTGACATAATGTTGCTAAAATACAAAAAGTTAAGTTTTTCTTTTTTCAAAATTGTAAAAGTTGTTCAGGGACTAGTTTGTATAATGAAGCTGGAAGAATATAAAATGGCCATGACAAGCGTACAGTGCTATTGTTTCATTGAATGACAAAGCATGTAATGCTGTCAGGTCTGAATGTGTTGAGGCTGCGCTGGCCACAAAAATGCATGGGAAAAACATTTGCACCCCTGTCCAGCACCTGGTTTCTATTAGAACAGCAAGAATTTAATCACAGAGGTACATTTCCCTCCCAATCACTCTTCCTCTTTCAAGACCAAGGTTTTGGATGTTGGAAAGTACATTACATCACGTTTACACGTATATATATACATTTTTTTCTCTTTCACATAGCAATTAAAGAACAACTGCACAGCAGAAGGGCTTTAACCTCCTCAAAAACAAATCCAAACAGGAAGTCCATGTTTATAGTTTAGGATGAGCTCTGTCCCAGCATGGGAACAGCAATTATAGTAATCTGACAAAGACCATATAGGAAGAAAATGACTTACAAAGGTTGGTTTTGGTCCTCTATGAATGATAGCTCAATAAAATGTTCTCAGTTGTTTTTAATTTTTTCGTAACTCAGTTCTTTTTTGCCCAGGTTCATTTATTATTCTGTTTCAATAATGCATGACAATTTAAAAATAATATGCTTTACACAAGTGGTGTTAAACAACACATTATCTTAAAGGGCCGGTTTTAAATGGAAGATTATAGATGTAACAACTCCATAGCATATTAATACATGTTACTGCAGTTTATTATTAATAATTTATCTTACTAATATTGTCAATTGCTGTGTTATAAGAACAATTTTTTAATCTATCAGGTTAAGAAACCCTGCTGCATTGACATAATAAAATGCTTTGTGAGCTCTGGCGGACCATACTAAATTACTTTGCGGGCCACATTTGGCCCCCGGGACTCGAGTTTGACACACCTGCTTTACACTAAGGCTTAATAGATTTACAGTTAGGTCAACAGAGGCAGATGTATTACAAATATTTTCTTGTTATGCTAAATGACATGATCAATTCCATTCAGAATACCTTGATCGATCCCAAAGGGAAAATTTAGGATACCTTCTTCTAGAAGAAAAACATTCAACTAAAAAAAGTATGTTAATAGTGATATATGTGGGCACAAAGTCACTGTGTTTGCCTTAATCTTGGGCCAACACTTCTGCTCAACTCATTAGTGACAATAAGCTGGAAGTGCAGCGCAGGTATTGTTTTTCACAGAGAGGAAAACATGTCCTGCTGGACCCTTAACTTTTAAATGGAGAGGATGCAGGAAGTCGGCCCTGCCTCTGTTGGCTATTACTCTTTGACTGCAGAGCCAAATAATGTAATCTGGTCATATACCAGAGGATAGCTGTGAAGCTATAGAATAATGCCAGGGGAGTGAGCTGTGTTCCTGTTGTTATCTACAGACAGGTGGAAACGAACAGCCCTGTACAGTAGGTGTCCAGAAGACAACCCTTCCTGGTGCAGCAGTCGAGATTTTTTTTCTCCCTTTGCAACATCTGGTTTATTTGTTGTCTATATAGGAAGTACATAATCTTAACTATTACAAAGATAAACAAATGGTTATCCCCCCCTGTCACGCTACCTTGATCCTCATTCTAATCCCAGCTCCAGTTATGAATGTAAAAAACACATACCTTCACACACACATGCAGTGCAGCAATTAATTTAAATATGTGGATCTCTAAAAAGTGGAACTGAACCCATTTTCTGCTCAGATGACCAGCCCATACAAAAGCACCCGATGATGACGTAAACTTAGTAAAACTAGTCTCTTTCTTTATTGACCTGTAAAACAGGAACTGTGATTTTAGTAGCGCAAATATTGATTTAAAATATTTATGAAAAATTCAATAATTACACATTGAAAAGTCTTGGCTTATGAATATGAGATACGCACATCGAGAAACAATGGCTGGTAGCTGTGTCCACCTACAAGGTTGTACACATCATACTGTAGTATTGGCTAAAGCAATGC
This sequence comes from Paraplagusia blochii, assembly GCA_016785265.1. NCBI lineage: Eukaryota > Metazoa > Chordata > Actinopteri > Pleuronectiformes > Cynoglossidae > Paraplagusia > Paraplagusia blochii. The sequence goes on from JAFBJS010008410.1 coordinate 204,383, forward strand.
ATACTTCTATTGACTAATTGTCCACATCTTTCTATTCCTCACTCTGATTGGCTCATACATGGAAGCATCTGTCTCATATCTCTATTCTCTGAAAATATGAGGGTAATACAGTCTAGGGATGTTTGATAACAGAGTAAAGATTTTTATAAAGGGAAAAAATGTATCCCTATATTCCCAGATGGCCTAGCGGTTCAGATTCCTGGTTTTCAACCGGGCAGCCCCGGTTCAACTCCTGGTATGGGAACAGAATTTTGGGCAGTTGGTGGCCTAGTGGTTAGGGAAACGGACACTGAGGTGCCCTGAGCATGGCGTCGTCCCCACATACAGCTCAGCTGGCTGCCCCCTGCTCACTACATAAAGGGTTAAATGCAGAAGGGTAATTACCTGAAGTATACTCATAAGAGATTGAGAGAGAAGTTCTAAAATAAAAAATATATATATAACTGAATTATATAATAACTACCTTGCTCAATTTCACAATTCTCGATGGTCCTTGGACCAAAATACCGTGAAAGGAATTACTGCATAGGGAAATGGGTAAAAACACTTGAATAAAATACAATCAGCTACTAGACGCAGAGGTGGCTTCCCACCTCAGAAACACATTCTTCCATTTTTCCATATGTGGTATTTTATTCACTTGCAGCCTACTCTTTATAATCTCAGGAAGGATAACTGGGTTATACATTTTGTCAACAATATGCTTCCAGCTAGGTCAGGGGTCCGTGCTGGAGACCAGTTTTCACCCACGGTTCTTATCTCTAAACCCTGCGAAGGACAATCGCAGCTTCACCTTTATTTACTTTGGTGAAGTTATTTATTTGTACAGTGGAAAAAGACATGAGCAGTGAGAGGTTTTTCCGATTTTTGTTTTTGTAATCATGTTTGTGTGTGTTTACCCAAATGATGGTCTTGTGCTCAGCGGCCAACTGGAGAAGAAGGCAGGAACAAGTCTTAGAGGTAATGAGACAGGAAGGGCTGACCCCTTCAGGGACCCACTGCCGGATGTGAATGAACAATCAACAGGCCTTCTATCTTTCTTTGTGTGTTAGGGTGTGTGCGCCTCCCACAACATTTTCTAGCCTAATCCGGTAAAATAATATTTCCTATTTTCTAGGCTTGTTTACAGTCATACGACCAGAGACAACGGAATGAACGTTTCCTGTTCCAACTCTAAATCCAGATGGATTTCCTTTGGTGTTGGGTTGACTGAGTGCACAGGTGTAGAGCAACATGTGTTTGAACAAATTCTCTAGTCTAGGCCATTCATGAACACAAAATGTGCCTTATCGAAAACTTTGCATACAAATATTTGAAATTTAACTGTCCAGACAACATTGAAGGCACCAGTAATGACAAGTACTGTGATTCCTTGCTATATATGACTGTACTTCCACGGATTAAGTGCTTTGATGCTTTTTATGCTAAAGAAAGAAAAGCAAAAGACAGCAAACTTTTTGTCATTGTGACATTGTGATCAACACCACTTCACACAACGAAATTCAACCTCTGTATTTGACCCATCACCAAGGTGAACACTGGGTAGCTTTTCGGGGATGTGAGTCAAGGTTGGTGCCATAATCAGTGGACCTAACTGATAACTTAGCAGTTGGTGGATTCGAACCTGGAGCCCTCCAGACTCCAGTCCAATCCTCAACCACTACTGCCACAATATGTGTACATATAATATGTACATAATACATACATATTACAGTATTTCAGGTACAACACTGGCTGCTGTAAGCCCCATAAAGTCACTGCGTTATCATAATTGTTATAATTTAACGTCTTACTGTCATAGGTATTTTACAGAATCACAGCTATTCACAGCTAGCTTACCTGTGCAGGGAAGGATTATGTAGGTAAAAGTGAGGAAGGAAGGAAGTTCTTGTCATTGTGATCTACACCACTGCACACAACAAAATGTGACCAATGTATTTAACCCAGTAAACAGTGGGTAGCTTTGAGCGTCCAGGGAGCAGTGAGTGGGGACGATGCCATGCTCAGTGGACCTCGAACTTGGAACCCTCTAGACCCCAGATGGTTCCTTCACCCCTAGGCCACCACTGCCCCGAATACTACAATGCCACTACTATAAATGCCATTTACTAAAACAACTAGGGTGTTCCCATTACTTCAACTATTACGGGTGGTCCTGAAACTTAACACCTGCGTTAAACGAAGGATTACTGCTATCCCAAAAAGGCTGTCCAAGTTTACAACACCTCTGTCCTATGTCTAGTCACTAATTTAGTAAAGGTATGAAGTCAAGTGATCAAGATTTTAGGCCTGAGCTTCGGTTCATCAAAAAATGAAAAAGGTTTTAATGACTTAAACTGTGGCATCATTGTTAACAATCCATAATCTGATACTTGAGATCAGAAGAGTGGGCTCCACTATATGCGACGAGCTACTTGTTCCATCTTCAGCTCCAAGCCGAGTATATTTTTTTTTATTATAGATCGCACAGTGAACTCCTGCATTTTATGTCATAAGCAGATTAAAAAGATCAGTGGAGCCAGCTCCTGTCTTTCATTAGGGACACATTGGTGGAAGAGTATGGTTAACGTGATTCCACAGTGGTGAGATATATGTGAACATCTGCATTTGATCTTATACAGTATTGCCATGGCATTGCAGCAGACTGAATTTGATATAGCATGTCTCCACAAATCCTCCCTCTTCTAATCATCAGCCGTAACACATATATTTCCCTCTCTCCTGTATGGAACCACAGGCTGCAAAATACTTTAGTGGAAGGTAAAAAAAAGTCACAATCTCCCCTTGATTCACTTCCCAGACTCAGTGTGAATTTATTACACTATATAGATATGTTCGTAAGCAAGGGTCTATAGTAAGGGTCTCAAACTTGTGGCCCGTGGGCCATTTGAGGCCCGTGGAGCAAAATTTTGTGGCCCCCCACCTTGATGTGAAAGTTGAATGTTAGCGAGATTTCTAGGATTCTACTGCAAGTTAATGCTAAAAATGGTTGTCTTAAGATACACTCAGTGGTAGACACTGCTGTGGATGAATGAATGAGTATAACTAGACCTGTCTGAAATGTTGTATTACAGTGGGAAACCTTTTTTATTATTATTATTTTTTATTTATATTTTTATTTATATTTTTTTTCTCCTGTTTTGAGCATTAACTGCAATAGACTTTGGCAAAATGACAGTGGGGGCAACTTATTTGAGTTTGAGACTGCTGGTCAATAGGCTGTGTCTGTAGCTCAGAGCCCACAGCTGTCTGGGGTCACAGGCAGTCCTCAGCACTAGACAATGACCCAAAGGTTAAACTATTGGAAGGCCTTTTGCTCTCTGAGAACAGCTGATGAAAATGCTAAAAACTGAAGACAAAAAAAGCAGCACTGCCACCATGCAAGACTGACTAACCTTGTGTTGATTGCACTGATGATAAGTGTAGTTTTACTTGTCTAAGTACACTGACAAAGGCCTTTGACTATCATAGACATAATACCACTCATAGACTCAACAGCCACAGTGAAACCTTAATGTGCTTCAAATAAAAATGTGTGTGTTTTAAATTCAATCATTCATCTTCATATGTATATCAGTTGCTGGATCACAGGGGCAGCAGACTCCACAACTGCCACCCAAATCACACTGCACCTACTTTGTACAGTCCCAGTATCACAGAGACACAGAGTCCCCAGAGAAACTGTGGGGCACACATAGGGAAGAGTGACCACTGACAGCTGGTGGGGTGACCGTAGGCCTGGCTGGCTAAATATAGCATGGCTGTCCTAAGGAGCTCTTCACTCTCAGCCAAAACATAAATATATACCTTATTATGAAACATGACTCACCCATTTCACTGTACTACACTGTGGGTTCTTGATCATTACAGGTTTTACTCCGATTTAACATTGTCAAGGTTAGACCGGGCCAAGCTCTGCTAACACTGATGCTACTTTTGGTCTCAATTCTACCATTTTAGCTAGTTTTAGACCTAGCTAAAATTGCCAACTGTCATAATCCTTTTTTCTACTTCTTTTACTTCACATTGACACTGTTCCATTAGTCATCCTGCCCACAACTCCTACTCCCAGTTCCAAAAGTGCCTAAATATTTCCGCTGGGACAACTCATCACAGGAAATGTTGCCAATACAGATGACATAAACCTCAGCTGCTCGTCACATGGTTTCCTCCTCCTGTGGTTTTACATGTCAGACTTTCACTCTCACATTTACACTAAACTATCGTGGACGGCAAAAATTACCATTCCCCGAGAATTAGGCATAGTGCACTGATGACAGAATGAATTAAAAAAAGACAGTGTGGAGATTATTAAGTCAGTCTAAAAATGATCAATGTCTTTGCTTTGCACCATTTTCCATTTCAGACGTTATAAAAGCTTTACATTGCGTCCTAACAAACATGCTTGAATGTCTTTTAGGGATTCTCTGAGCTTCATCTTTGTTTTTTCTTCTAATCCGTAGAAGGAGATTTTCACACTGAAAGTGGATTAGCAGATTTATTCAGACAGAGGATGTGTGTAAATCCCATGCTCCGACTGTTTGAACAGACTATGGCCGCTGCTCAAGCTCGTAGTGTTTTCCCTCCGAAAGTGTTGTTTATCATAACAAAACACAAAATGGCCAAAGGATGCTCCTCCTTAAGTCTTACGTCGTCTTCTCCTTCGTATACTTCACACTCTCTTGCACAAGGAAAATTATGGTCCCTGACTAGTTTAAGTTAGTCAAATTTTTAATTAAAGTACGTTTTCTTTAAATATATTGACAATATTTGTGTTAAACGTAAATATTACAATTTCAATTTCTCTCCATAAAGTGAGTTAGAGAAATCCCACTGTTGTGTGATGACCAAGTGACAACAGTTAGTTTATCACTGTTCTCTAAATTTGAAAGATCTATGCATTCTTTTCAATGAATCTAAACTCTGAGTAATGTAAGCAGCTGTGTTTTTGCTTGCCTTATAATAAATACAAAACTGTCAAAAAGCTTCTTTTTTCTAAAGCTTTCAGAGAAGTTTTGAACACTGATTCACTATTTTAGGAATCTCTTCTCTCATTTCCAAACCATGCAGTGTGTCTGAGCAGTGTTGAGCATGAGATAAACAAGTGGACCATTGTTTGACAGATCCAAGGCTGTTAAAAGCTTTGCAGTCGTCAGTGAAATGTAAAGAAATTCATACTTATGGATTTGGACAAAATGTGAAATTTAATGTTTTATTTTTCCCTGGAAAGTGTCGTAGGTTGTATTAACCTGCAAATAATAACACGTTTACATGTTTCACCTGAAAAGATTAAATATGCATTTGAAAAGAGATGTGAAAAATACATTGTATTGTCATAGAGCTGTGTCAGGGTTTTGTTGGTTCACAAGACTCTATGGTTACGTTAAGTACTGTTAGATCATATGAAGTATGTCATCAAGGCAAACCTTAGACAGGAACTAGTTCTTAAGCACAGCAGATGGATATGTTGTCATGTGGTTGGTGGTATGTGCGAAAGACCGCTTTGTTTACATGCACCGGTTGTATGGCATACATAGCTATTGTCTCTGGTTTTGTTGCCATGTAAACATAGGTGAGTGACACATGTACTAAGGTACAGTATGTGAATTCCGACTTAGAGGGAAATTTAAGCTAAAATCAAGTATTACACCACGGGAACAAAATTCTGGCTGGAGAATGGATCCCATCATGGTGACCATTTCACCACTGCTCTGCTTCTATAACTATGAAATTAAAACACAGAGCAAAGTTTGTCCTCTATGTCCTTCTAAAGTGAACAACCATCTGGACATCAGCAAGACCACACGTGTCTGACTCCTGCCAGCTTTGTTCTTATCATACGTTGTTGTTATACTCAAACATGTACATTTTATCATTAAGATTTAATAGGCCTTTCAATTTGGATAAATTAGTGTTAAGTTCTAGCAACAAAAAAGGCCAAGACAAATAAAAGCAAAAACAATAATTTGTAAAAGTCTGCGAATAACTAGGGTTAAGGCTAGGCTTAAAATACAACCAAACATATTTTAAAAAGTACATGTTGCCATACTTTTTATAAAAGTTTAAAAGCAAAATGTGCTTTAATGGAAAAAAGCAGCTTAAAAATTACTTTAAAAGTGAGAGGAAGTGACAAACCCAGCTGCGTTGCGTGTGAGAGTGCAACCTGAGCTTCACATTGGTTCCACAACTAAATCCCACAGCTGCTCCTCAAGAGCCACATCACAAGGGGCCAAATATTTCCTCTCAGCAAAACACAGAAACAATGATCTGGCAGGCTGCCTCATTATAACTGCATACCACTGAGTGACCAGTGCACAGGGACTGGCCTTTAAAATACGACACTGTGCACGGGGACATTCTCCAGACGTCGGCTTGGTCTGGACCTGTGACTAGACCTGGGTCCTTGGGGAGGGAAGCACTTACGGACACCTGCAGCTGCCACTCCTGTTAACGTTGTCTGGGAGATGAATGGTGTTTAACAGTAGGGTTTCAGCTTAAGGAATGATGTTCACATCATGTCACACAACAGAACAACGCACTCACTGTAACTTTTGACCAGACGTTTCTGCCTCATAACGGAGCCACAATCCGATCACAGTAGTGCTGAATTCAACACAGCATATCCACAAAAATCCTTCACACAAAAAAAGGAATTTGTCCAACTGAACTCAAGTTACGTAATCCATAGGAAAACTTTTCAGCTTCATCCATCATCTGGAACTATAAAATATGTTTTTTAAAAAAGTGCAAAATCTGCGCTGGCTCGGCTTGAATCATAAATCACAACTTATATGGGACAATAAATAACATGAATGTTGCTCAGATAAGTGTAAGAGAAGTGGTTGTGGTTTGCAGAAAGGAAACCAAGAAATGTAAATGTGAAAATAAAATTAACTCTTAAGACATAAATACATTTAATGCCATCTTCTTCAATGGGTTTGTAATGTACTGTGGTACGTACGTTATTTATAACCCACATACAGACTACTACCACCACTACTTCTATTACTACTACAGACTCTGTGAAAGAACAGAAGAGTTCAATAAATTCTCGTCACAGAAGAGTTTCAGTGACACTGACCGGAGCAACAGCACTGGCACATTTAAGAACTTTACGTTCAGCAGACTCATAAAGAAAAATCCAGCTATGAATCACACACAGTGCACTCAACCTGCCAAGTCATGGAAATGTAATTTATGTAAATGATGTTGGAACTTAACGTTCTATAAAATAAGAGTCCTCTGAGTGAGACTTGGAGAAAGATTTGCTGAAATCATGATATTGTATACCTGGCAATATATAATGAATGATATATGGATAGAGTTGCTTTGTCAGGAATGAAAACAGCCAAATCAATGACGGACTATTTCCCTTCCATAGATTTTCTTCAAATCCCACTTTACTTCATTTCACTAAAAACTGCTCTCGGGTGAAAAATTCAAGGAAAGGCTTTAAGAATATCAATGGCAATCTCACCAAGCTAGTTTTCAACCATGAAGAAGTTCCATAACAACATACGGGTAAAACAAAGTTGCAACTGCAGGACCTCAAGCAACAGTACCATAGCAGAGAATGATGACGAATATTTAGTCCTTACCTGGACCTGCACTGTTGGACATCTTATTAAGGCCCTGTAGAGAGAAAAAAGAGCACATCAGAGCAGAGAAGTGCCAAACTAAGGCTTCTAACAAACTTTAGACTCACTACTTTGGGATTTATGGGAGGGTATCCGTATTTTTCAGTTGTATTTCCTTCTTCTTGCTGAATTGTAACAACTATGGTAACTCTATTTAGTCTGTTTCAGTGAACTCTTGACTGTAGCACATAGTCATGGCCATTTATGACGATGGCAATGATGAAGTTGACAGAAAAATGTGTCTTTTCTCTGCATTTATAAACTTTTGAAACTTTTGAAATTAAAAGTCAATGACATAATTGTTGAATTTGATCTTAAAAGTTTTTCAAAAGTCCAACTTATAAAAGATGTTTTGTACAGACTTTGAGTCTTCGCAGTGAAACAGACGCCTGCCATCAAGTCTAAGGACCAACTGTTTCTGATTCCTAGGACATTTGTGGTCACAGCCAAGTCATTTGAATGGAAGACAGTTTCAGCTTCTTTAACTCAGTAACAAGATTGATGAGTTTTCCTTCACTCCAAGTTGCCAAAATGGAATAGTCTTGGATGTAAATCAAAGCAACGCTAAACATTACGACATTCCACCTCTATCTTTGAAATCACATTTTCCACTGCTTTGACCATAAATACAGTGATATATTACCATCATTCAAGATTTGGCACTTTTTAGTTCCACAGTGTGTATTCTCTTTCACATCAACTAGAATGACAATCAATAAACGTCAGTAATTGACTAGTGGTTGCGATGTGTAAACACACTCAGTGTTGTTAATTTGGCAACGACAACATATCCACATTGGCATGTTTTTAAAGACTGCCAGTCAGATTGGCAGGGTTGAATAAGATATGTGCTTTTGTTTGTGCACACTTTGTCTTTGTCAAATGCTCTTTTGTCACTTTTAGGCCAAATGGCAAATGAGGTGAGAGGACAGCAGGCTTCTGGCAACCAGTTATCAATTTAAGGACAAAGACATAAGACATAAAGTCATTGCCAAAGAGCAGTACTGACTGGTTCCAACCCAAAAACCACCAACAAAGTCAAAGTAATGATAAGTAATATGATAAGTAATGATAACATACATGTGTCTTCTAATGTCAAGTTAAAGTACAGTAGGCTTAGTGTCACAAAGCTGATAATTTATCCATTGTAGGGAGTGACCTAGAACTAAAGGATAACGGTTTTCATTTTTGAACCATTTCATGTGTCAGTAAAATGACTTATTTTGAACAACTGGCAGTAAGAATCTAAATAATTAAAGCCTATAACTAGATTTATTCATCTAAATATTGTAAGGTAACATTCAACAAATATTGCACAAAATATTCATGGCTGCAAAGTTTTATACATATTCTAATTTTTCTATTTGATTATTTGATTTTTGCGATTTTTATTTATATTAAACATGAATAAGGAATAAGAGAAAACTTCTCATAGAAAGGCCACATTTATGAAGAGTAGCGATGGTCTCAGGGACACAGAGTGGATGGACATGTCTTACTGCTGCTCATATACCACTAAGTGGTGGCCTAGTGGTTAAGGAACTGGAATGAGGTCCGCAGGGTTCCAGGTTTGACTCCACCAACTGTTACCACTGAGGTCCACTGAGCATGGCACCGTCCCAACTCACATCTCCCCGGTGATCAAAGCTGCCCACTGTTCACTTTGGTGATGGGTTAAATACAGAGGTTGAATATTGTTATGTGCACTGGTGTGAAACACAATGTCGCAATGACAAGGAGTTTGCTTTGCTTTCCTTCCTTTCCTAACTGATAACTTGCAAATCAACATCACCTCAGATGGCAGTACAACAGAATCCACCATGAAGCAGCTGCTCTCCATAGATGCTATAATTTAGTTATTTGTTTTTTTGCTATAAGGTTGACCTTTTAAGACTCATAGAACTCTGTGTTCCTTTGTCGATCCAGATGACATTCTTTACACAGAGTAACTTTAAGTTTACCAAGATGAAAATTCAGTCCCACATAATTATATGAAAATTTGATTGTTTGTGTCGTAGACTCATTCATTATTAGTCTTTCTCTGTTTTATCCAGTCAGTGTTTATGTAGAGGCGGCTTTTTCTCCTATCACATGACAATAAGATTGTTGGCAGACAGTGGTGCTAAAGTACCCTCATCCCTAACCTGGGTGAACATTCTCAGCTGTTCTTTGTGAAAACTCTTAACTGTGGTCCTGACATTTGAAAGAGGTCCTTATAGTTTTCTTTAATGAGAGCTGACAGGTGCTATTTAATCTGAGAACCCAACCTCATTTCATCGGCGCACCCAGTGGCCACAAACAAAATAAACTTTTGTGGAATTGTGCTCAGCTCCTCTCAGCTGGCAGCTGCGATGCAATGTTACAGAAGCGAAATATCTTCCATGCTGAGGTGGTGAAACGAAAAAGAATTTTGAAACGTTACATAAGACTAATATTAAAAGAATTGGGTTTCAGTTCAAGTACAGAAAAGCAGAGCAGTGACGGGCCATTGAATATCTTGGAATATTGTAAGAGCTAAAAAAGGTGAATCTTTAAGTCGAGAGAACATCTGAAATTAATATACAGTTTCTATACTAATATACAGGGTTTAAGGAAGTGGCATAGAATGCTAAAAACACATGATGGATGGCTATTTTTGGGATCAGTGGTGGCTTAGTGGTTAAGGAACCGGACTAGGGTCCGGAGGGCTCCAGGTTCTGATCCCCTTTCCTATTTTCACACATAATTAGGTGTTCTTCTTAAGCAGTTACCAATTTATCAAGCAAGAACAGCCAGTCTTTGCCGAGCAGTATGTGAATACACCCACTATGTTGTCTTGTTGCGAGTAGTCCAAACATACAATTGGAATTACGCAGAACCAGAAATATGCCCTTGTTCTACACAGGCTGTTTGACAGTGATAATCGTCTGTACATTTGTGTAAAGACTCAAGAAACACAATTTTACTGTTAAAATTGACAAAATAATCAGATGTTGGTGGGACTGAGGTTGCTGTTAAAAAGAGACTTACCATTTTCTTGCTTCTAGCTTTTGTTCCCACTGAGTTTCCATGAGAAGCTGAAGGACCTTCTTGGCTCAAACGTACCCCATTTTGTGGAAGTCCCTTTTGTAGACCATCATCTTTCGAGTTTTGGTTGGAAGTGGACTTTGAAATCCCACCGCACTGCAACAACATCACAACCAAAAAAAAAAAAACGTAAAGACTAAGTATCTGATCAGACTGTGATGAGATAGTCACAACAGTGACCCTGAGAGAAGGAAAACAAAAGTCAGCAAGTCAACGACAAGTGAAATCTCCTCAGTCCGGCAGACAAAGACGTCTGTATGTGTTCATCACTTTCTCAAGGGACAGAGAGAGAGCATGACTTTGTCAAATTTTCCAATCAAATGGCATCTTGCTCAGACGCCTCCTATTAGTAAAAGCAAGGAACAGCGAATGCCAGAGATTGCTATGTAGATGGCATGCAAGTCTTTTAGTGGACAACATCATATAAACTCTTCTTACACAACAGCTCTTCTGTGCCATACACATATACACAGTCCAAAGAGAACTTTTGTTCCCGAATGCTAAATCCACTGCAATAATTCATGAAACATGCCACCCATGAGAAGAGTTCCCTGTTTTAGGGAAAGTTACATGCAGGGTTCCAAGAAGCACAACAGCTGCCTCTCCATGCAGAACAACATTTACACCAAGCATGATAGACAAGTGTCTCTCGTCCAAGCTTTAGACTGGCATCATATAATGGACTATAGGCTTAGTAGGGTACCAGGAAAGCATGACAAAAAGTCAGCGAAATATGTTTGTGTAATATGTAATATCTTTCATTATAATCCCTTATGTAAATCCCATGTAAACCACACTTCAGATAACTTATTAGGAATATTTCTTTGTTTTTATTTGTTTTATATGGTCATTTATGTCAACCTGACATTTCTGTCTTTTCTTCTTTTACCTTACAGCTTGTCCCTTTTCCTCTTCTACCAATATAACCACTGTCCCTCCTCTGAACATGTCCAACCCGTCGTATTCTGGCTTCTCTAGCTTTTTCTCCAAACCTTCTTGTCTGTGCTGTCCCCATAATCATCTCATTCCTGATCTTCACTCGGTCAACAATAAAATATCCTCATTAATGTTCAATAATTGTCAATGGTTAATAATGTCTATTGACTTGGGAAGGTTTGCGACTTTACTTTACATGTTAGGCCCAAGAAAAAAAAGTTTGGGAAACTGTCACATCCTGACCGGCACTTTAAGGGCAACATTAAGGACTTTTGGGTAAAGCTGTGAAATCAGCCAGCTTGAGAGAGTATTCACAGGTAAGAAATTGTGATGCAAATCCATAAAGGCTATAAATAGTGATCTCCATGTATTATTCCTGCGTCTCAGTGTTCAGCATCTTATATCCCAACAGGCACTATCGTAGGATCTTCTTACATAAGAGATCTCATCATGTGGGAACACACTCGTACCCAACCTCTCACTGAGTCTACACGTTTTCACAGCTTGTGTTCAGGGCTTTATTTCCTTAATTTGGAACACTTTTAAATACTGCGCGGGTCGATTCAGTCTTGTTAAACACCTGTCAGGCTGTTACAGGTCCATATAATCCAGTAGAATTCTCTCCACAGAGCAACTCAATTGATTAGCTGAGGTCCAAAAACCATGACCAACTATGCAGCATAAACGCTCTGCTGGAATGTGTACATTTTTTTTTGACCCAGCCTTCATTAGAGACTGAATACATAGACCTCATTAAAAACTCCACTGATCCACATCTTTGCTCTGGCTTGTGAAAAGCTGATTTATATTGTAATGTCCTGCGGATGGACCAGTTGGACGTCTCAGTTTGCTTCAGAACTTTTATTGAAATTGGCTTCAACTTGTTCTTGACCTACTTTTTAAAAATGTTTTACGATGTGAGAAGTTCTTTCTGGTCAGGTCATAAAGGGAGTAAATTTATTTAACAGCATTAATGGGCAATAAACTGATGAGATAATCTGAGCTAGATTGAATGACATGCATTATCCTTCCTAGTGAGACATGGTGTAAATTACACAGTAACAATAAAGAGTGATGGTAAATGTTATTTTTTATCATTTTAAAACCAGGTTTTTAGGCATTTTTAAGGTAAAAGACCTCAAAGTCACAATGAAGGTTTTATTCTATCCCAGTATTTACCCCAGATAAGTTAATCAATTAAAATTATGCACATTTTCTTTTCAAATAAAACCATGAGTCGTTGACTTATGCTGGAGTTCCTAGGCTGGAAAATCACAATCAGATTTTTTTCTGTAAGTCAGGACTAACGTAATGTAACATTAATGATGTGATTGTCCACTCTGCAATCGACAACTTGTTTTCATGCAAACTATATGTCAAGAACAAACTGTTCTTCATAAGGTTTTAGGAAAAAACATAAATTTCTTGTATAAAAGTTATTCTTAAAATCAATGGTAACTTTATAACTGCCACTCTATTCTTTCTCTCACTCTCTCTCACCTGTTTCTTGCGGGTGATGCAGGGTGTGTTGGAGGGAGACGAACTTGCACTCAGAGCCTCTTCTATGTCCAAATTAAGCTGGTCTAGTTTCCTCAACAGTTGTCTCATGGATTCTGACCAGGGAGACTTCACCTATAAAAAACAAAAGTACAATTCAGGGAAAGAAAAGTTGGAACAATATTTTGCGGCCCCCACCTTGATGTGAAAGTTGAATTTATGATAATATTTTATAGACTTGTTCTCCACATTTTGTGTCACACAGAATCTACGGAAAAATGATTTTGCAGGCCTGATTAAAAAGTCAATGGGGCCACAATTGGGCTCCCGAGCCTAAGTTTGCCCAGGTCTGGTCTACACCAGAGATTGTTTAGTCTTTTCCTTTCAGCATATACCTTTTCTCAGGGGTTGCCACAGCGAGTCAACAACTTCCATCTCACCCTGTCCTCTGTATCTTCTACTCTAACTCCAACTACCTCCATGTCCTCCCTCACTGCATCCATCAATCTCCTCTTTGTCTCCTACCTGGTAGCTCCATCTCTAAGATAATAATTTGACCAATATAATCACTGTCCCTCCTCTGAACATGTCCAAACCATCTTAATCTGGCTTCTCTAGCTTTTTCTCCAAACCAAAACAGCACAAGCCAGTGTTGTTTTAAGTTTCAGTCCCAAGCCCGGATAAATGGTGAGGGTTGCGTTAGGAAGGGCATCCGGCACAAAACTTTGACCAAATCAAAGATGCGAGAGATTGTTATTATTTAAGGTCTGTAATTTTCCTAGACTGACCTGATTAGCAGCAGGAGTTATAGGCCAAGTATCTTGTAAAGTGTTGGAGGGAGACGAACTTGCACTCAGAGCCTCTTCTATGTCCAAATTAAGCTGGTCTAGTTTCCTCAACAGTTGTCTCATGGATTCTGACCAGGGAGACTTTACCTATAAAAAACAGAAGTACAATTAAAGTAAAGAAAAGTTGGAACAATATTTTGCAGCCCCCACCTTGATGTGAAAGTTGAATTTATAATAATATTTTATAGACTTGTTCTCCACATTTTGTGTCACACAGAATCTACGGGAAAATGATTTTGCAGGCCTGATTAAAAAGTCAATGGGGCCACAATTGGGCTCCCGAGCCTAAGTTTGCCCAGGTCTGGTCTACACCTACAGAGATTGTTTAGTCTTTTCCTTTCAGCATATACCTTTTCTCAGGGGTTGCCACAGCGAGTCAACAACTTCTATCTCACCCTGTCCTCTGTATCTTCTACTCTGACTCCAACTACCTCCATGTCCTCCCTCACTGCATCCATCAATCTCCTCTTTGTCTCCTACCTGGTAGCTCCATCTCTAAGATAATAATTTGGCCAATATATTCACTGTCCCTCCTCTGAACATGTCCAAACCATCTTAATCTGGCTTCTCTAGCTTTTTCTCCAAACCAAAACAGCACAAGCCAGTGTTTTTTTAAGTTTCAGTCCCGAGCCCGGATAAATGGTGAGGGTTGCGTTAGGAAGGGCATCGAGCACAAAACTTTGACCAAATCAAAGATGCGAGAGATTGTTATTATTTAAGGTCTGTAATTTTCCTAGACTGACCTGATTAGCAGCAGGAGTTATAGGCCAAGTATCTTGTAAACCACAGATGTTACAGCAACAGATGGAATTGCAATTGAATCAGTTTGTTTTCTGTTTGAAAGAGCAAAGTGAAGTAGGGCTCCAGACATGAATGCCGTGATGGAATTCCCTGCAGCGGTGGTGGACGGCTATAAATAGACCAACTTATTATTGCAGACACAAGCTGCATCTGAGCATCAGGAGGTCGTGCTTAATAAATCGACAGGATGCAACTCGGACAACAAAATATAAATTACCACAGAAGCCTGCATGAGTCTGCTAAAATTGTATTCAGAGTTCCTGCCAAAAGACAAAGAAGTATGCTGTTGTACAGCAACTGAATGTTTACAGGTAGAGTCAGGGTAAAGCTCTGGTAAAAATCAATTACATGTAAAGAAAATTGTTTTAAACCTGATTCTACTTTAAAGAATAAATATTATAAATTAATATTAAATATTATACATTTTCCGTGCAATCAGTCTTTTTGGCCACATCTGGTTATTACTTCCACTTGGTCCATACCCATATCAACAAAAGACCTTAACAATAGAATGTCTAGGATTCCATCATCAATAATGCAACTATATTTGATTAGGAAATATTTTCTTAGTGAAGACAACAACAATAAACTCAATATAACGCCATTGAGTCACTGAAAAAAGATTCTGACTTTTTATACTGGTCTGGTAGCAGAAAATTATAGGCATGCACAGTGCATGCACAGTTAATTCGGGTAGGAAGAATTTACAGGTAGGAAAATATTTCAGAACACTGGAAATTAAATTTTATTAAGGGGGATTTATCCGACACAACTTAACAACTGGTCTGTGAAAACGAGACATTTAACCGGTCTGTGGCGCAAAAAAGGTTTGGAAACATTGGGCTAAAGCTACAGCACATTTTCCTGCTCAAACTGGAAGCTGAAGTGATAGAAAATCTGCATATGTGAGTATCCAGGTAAAAGTACATATCTGCGATTATCTCATTACATCAGTTAGATGTAATGTCCATGGATGGACAGGAACAGCAGGGCGTGGTAGGGGGAGCGGTTGAGTTGCTTTAAACAATCCGAGCAGTAACATTGTAAGATGTTATAAGTGCAGAAGTAAAGTTATAGCTATCACAACACTGGAATAAAAATTATGTAACATGGAGCTTCCTGTTAGAGTGAAAAAAGACTTATTAGCTTTATTTTAAATTAGTCCATGTTTTAATATAACTGCTGGTGTAGCAGAATAGTTGTGTGTGTGTGTGTCTTTATGGTCAGTGGTCATTTAATGTCGACTGGCTCCAGTTTCTATAAAAATAACCATCACAGACAGTTTAAACCCCAGAGGGAGGGCAGAAGACTCATCTGACGGTGATTCATTCGTTGCGGAATAAATAAGCAGCCAAGACATTTCCCTGGTGATTTTCAACTGGTAAATCAAGACTTTTGTTTATATAATGTGATTACACAATTTATGGTCACCTTGATTACAGTATTTCAACTTTCTGCTGAAAATCCCCAAAAATTTCCAAGGGAGTTTAGTCAATGTTTCAGTAACTATTCACAACAAGTTAAGAATGAATTTATATTTCCCTTGTTCTACTGTTTTGTGCTATATCTGTTGTCTTTCTAGTCCTTATAAACACTCAGATTATAAAAAGCAACAATTTTAACAGTGTCTAGACCAGACCAGGGCAATTATTGGGGCCGAAATAATAAGCCAAACAGACTTCCGGCCCCAGGGCCTTAGCTTGCCCAGGAGCAGTGAAGTCTGCCAGCTGACTTCCAACGTCAGGTGACAGCCACTGGGAGAAAGTGGCTTTTCCCCTTTGTCAGCCCCTGAAGAATGACATGCATTTGGTCATTCTTCTGCTGACCTCTGAGTCATTAGACTTCACCTGGGGTCACTGAAAGTAAAAAATAAATCTCGGCCTCTTTGCTCTTTCCTCGTGAGAACAGCAGAAATAAGTTACCAATAAGTTGATAGGGATCTACCAGTAAATTGCAAAGTGAGGTCTGGTAGACCATGAAAAATTTAAATAAAAATTCAATATATACACACATATATTAGGCTTATATCTCTGGGGCAAAATTAGAAATAATACAGTCATTAATCAATTTTGGCTTCATACAGCTACATATATTTAATCAAAATATGAGGTATATAGAGAGAGTATATTCAGTTTATTTGTGGAAATGTACTGTCAATATTATCAAAGTAGATAAATCACTTTGGTCTGATCATGCAAAAAGTTTCTCCCAAGCCAAAAAAGTGTGGACACTCCTGTTCTAGACCAGTTTTAAACAGATACTAGTAAATTTGACAAATACTGGGTTGTTTTATAGAGGCAGATGTTAGTATTAGTATAATAAAACATAACACATATTAAATATCGTAATGATTGAAAATACCAGTTAGTTCAAAATAGTTACAGGCTTTAGCAGACATGTCTGAGACAGCAGGCTGATGTTCATAAGAACCTGATGTTGTGAAATATCAGCTATTAGGTGGAATTACTGGGAAATAAGTATGTTAACCAGCAATACCTGGAATTATAGGCTGTGGCGACATACAACAAAGATGTGCCAGACATTACAGACACTTCAAAAGTCAAAAATGAAGATACCAGGAATTAGGTGTGGATAATAGTTGTTGAAAAGATGTATCCAAAGTAATACACTCTCATCAGACAGTAATTAGTAGAGATAAAGTTGGTTTCTTGAAGTTGCTAGAAACACAGGTACTTTATAGTTTTTCAATAGACTACAGGAAAGAGACAGGATATAGTTAAAACAAAAATAACATGACCTAATAAGACCTACTCTAGCATTTTTTATACTTCATCAATCTAAAAAAAATCAATTCAAAATAATTTTGACATGAGAAAATAAATAATAAATGTTAACATTGGTATAAAAAATAACTTTTACCGCAAAGCCTGATGACAAAAATGTTTTTTGAAAAATATTTTTCCTAAAACACCCAGATGGGCTTAACTTTATGTTATGGACTATTTCAGGTGGTAAACTATAACATATATAACAAAACTCTTTTTTTTAAAATACTATGAGTACTATACAACTTAAATAATTCAGAATAGTAAGACATCAGTGTTGCCAGAGACGCAAAAAACAAGAAGGTATAGAAGTAAGCAACCATTAGTATTCTCTGGGTAAGGCTAGAAAAACAGGTCAATGAATTAATTAACAATGAATTTAAATTGAACATCTTGAGAACGGCAGGTCAGGAAAAGCCAACTTCACTGAGATGGTTTGGCAAAGTGGAAATGCCCTTGAATTCATCCCTTTCCCCTCGTTCCACCCCTGACGATTGTGATCAGTCCTTGCACCATAGCAACGGAGCTGGTATGACTCAATCCTTTAGATACATGCATTAATATTGTCTTTGGGGAAGCTACAACATGTGAGTGAGCAGGCTACAACTTCATCAGTGCAAATTAGCCACATTTAAGAGTCCAGCGTTGTGTCTTTGACATGGAAATGAGGAGTTTTCTGTGTGTGTGTGTGTGTTTGTGTGAGAGAGAGATCTGGGCCTGGTGCCTAGTTCATGCCACCCACAGAGAGTGCCAGAGATCACCATGGAGGTATCCAAATGTAACGGCCGGTCATGCGAAAGGCCAGGCCAACAGCTACCTGGCTCCTCTAAGGAATAAATTACTCCAGTCCAGTCATATCCTGGAATTAACAAAAGAACAAGCGGAGAAAAGACGGAGACAACAGACTTAAATCTGCTGTGGAAAAATAAAGGAATGTTTTCTTAGTGGAATTCTGTCACAAGAACGGCAGAAGGGTTACACTGAGGGAGATAAGTACATGTATGCAGTGCCCTCACATGGTTGAAGTTACCAACTACAGCCAAAGATCTCAATGGATTCTTCCCACGTATGTTTAATAACAATAATAATTATTATTATTACAGTCAATGTAGCTGTAATAGACTGGATATTGAATTTTGAAAGACTATTTTAAGAAATACTACAGTACACAAATGTAAAACAGTAGTGAAGTTCAACAGATGGTTTAAAACTGTTTTCCAGACTTGGAAAGGGCACAGACAGAGAGGAAGTGTCCAGCGTGCAGTAACATCACATGTACTGTAGGAAATTATTTAATTATATTTAAATGGAATGATTTTTTTAATGTAAAAATTTCCTGATTAATCAAGTTCTATCTATCTATCCATCTATCATACGCAACACTATCTATCTATCGCCACTAGGTGGCTTAAGATAAGTATAAGATCTATAAAGAGAGGGTCTCAGTTCTGTTAAAGATGACTTAAATGTCTTTCTTTAACACCTGTAAACTAAAGAGAACTGTGTTCATCTAAACAAGCCCTGGTTTTGCAAAAAGTTATTTAAGTACAAGCAAATTAAAACCAAAGCATTACTTTATATGAAAACTTGTACTTTTGGGACATTTTTGGGACGTGGTCAACCATGTGGTTTATTTGTCTTCATCTTCACCCACTTATCTGTTACCCCACACAGTAGTCTCCAAGACTAGCGCCTAAATCACGCTGCACCATATTGTGAGCCTTTCCAGTGGGTGGTATATAATGTAAAAGATTATTCCAAAAACATTTAACAGGTAATACAAAGTACTTTTATATCTGAAAATTTCTATTTTACAGAATCAGCACCTGGTGCGGCTAGGCCAAATGTGGGTAAACTTTGGCTTGCAGTCCTGATGTTGGACATGAGTGTCAGGTTAGATGGAGCATTCGAGTGTGGGATAAATACTTTTAGCCTTCTCAAAGGCGTACTCACTGAATGGACAAGATAAAAGTACAATCACAATACAAATCCATTATAGTAATTTAATGTCACGGTAAAAAAAATCTATAGTTAATTATAGTATGAGAAACTGTGTTTCTCACCATTTAATGGACCAGGAAAGTAATTTCTAAAGAAAATTCCACAAAAAAAAGTAAAAAAGGATTAAATAGTATTAGAGCTACACAATTGTTTACAGACATTATCTAAAGCTAAGAGAAGCGAGGACTCATTGATAGCACCATAAACCAGCCCACGTGACGTCAGATGTTTGTTCCCTCAGCTTCTACTCTCTTTATATATTCCAGCCCCACTATGTGATGGTACGACACCAAGAGAAGCTTTGACCTGATGTCCTTTGATAATATTTACAGCCCGCTCCCTGGATTCCCAGCATTCCTCAGCTCTTCTCCAAAACAACCTATTCAGAGCCGAGTGTCATTCTGCAGGCATTACCTCAACATCTCAGCCAGCCCACAGACACAGGAGCTAATCTCCACCGTCCATTTACCCAGTAGAGCCTGACATGGCTGCTTTCATCAGACTATTTGGGAAGATGAGAGAAATGATGATTTGTTCCCTCGAGCTGTGAGAGAAAAAGGTGTTTTAATGGTTTTGAACGTATTTGTAAATGTCCTTATGAGTGAGTTAATGGCCAATAAAACTGAGGCCGGGGGAGTTTATAGGAGGGCTACCACCAGGGTCAGAGCTGGGGCTGTGTGAAAGTGAGACAGCTATGTGTCGTGACTTGTTGAGGAGAAATACAGCCAACAACAGGGGGCTGATTCAGCCGCTCAGGACACTGAAGGAAAAAGGACTGAATAGAAAACAGAAGCAACTGAACCAGAGGTACAGCAATGGTATTAAACCTGCGGCCCGTGGGCCATTTGCGGCCCGTGGTAGGATATTTTGTGGCCCCCACCTTGATATGAAAGTTTAATGTTAATGCCGCCCACAAGATTTATAGAGGTGTTTCACTGCAAGACAAGTACAATGCTGGAAATAGTCACGCACACAATGCACACAAAAGTGTAGTCCTTTGTTGCACTATTCACTTTCTGCAATGATCTAAACCAGTGTTTCCCAAACTTTTTTGCACCACGGACTGGTTAAATGTCTCGTACTATTTTCACGGACTGGTCTTTAAGTTGTGGCAGATAAATACCCCTTAATAACATTTCCGGCGTTCTGAAATATTTTCCTACCTTTAAAGTCTTCCTACCCGATTTGTGCATGGGGATAACAAGGATTTCTCAAGTTCTCACAGCCTTTAATTTTCTGCTACCAGATCGGTATAAAAAGTTAGAATCTTGTATCAATGACCCATGTGTCATTTTGAGTTTATTGTTGTTGTCTTCACCGAGAAAATATTTCTTAATCAAATATTGTTACATTATTGATGATGGAATCCTAGTCATTCTATTGTTCAGTTCTTTTGTTGATATGGGGATGGACCAAGTGGAAGTAATAGCCAGATGGGGCTAAAAAAGGAGACATTATTTCTGTAGCACGGCACCAATTCACCCATGGACCAGAACTGGTCCCCGGCCTAGTGGTTGAGGACCACTGATCTAAAGGAGCAGCAGTGTGATAATGTCACTGAGAAGAGGGAAATACAGAAATACAAGATATCTTACAAATACATGTGAAAACCTTCCACAATTGTAGATATATTAAATATATCTTATACGTTAAAAATGCAGTTGATTTATCCATGATTATTTATTCATCATTTATTTTTTCTAACCTTGTATTTTGGGTTTTTGTTTTTCTTTCTGCTGAGCGTATGATGATTTGATTGATATGACAGTGCGGTCTTATCTGTTCATCATTCCTACCACACCCTGTAGATATTTCTGCCTAAAAATATTTATTATTATGTTCCATTTTCCAGACCTCATGGCAATCAAATCAATATAAGTCATGGATTTTTCTCAAGTATTTTGATGAGGACAACTACGGATAACTGGGAGCAGACAACTATCAACTATAACAACTATCAACTTTAACACAGTTACCATAACAATCTTAAGACACACAAGATGTTTCAAGTAAACTAAATAAATCTAGTATAAGAAATATCAGCAGGCATAGACATAGAGATGTGTGTATGTGATATAAATAGTTTACAGTACCTCCTTATTGCTGGGTTCTTTGCCACTGGTCGTCTGGACAGCGTCTCCCTGTCCACCTGCAGCGCCTCGTCTCTTCTGTCTGCCTCTGCTGTTCCTCTTCTGTCTGCAGGCCACATGGAGCTCTCTGCTCTGAGGGAGCTCTAAGAAGACATCATCTTCGTCATCCTCGTCTCCGTCCTCCTGACCGTCCTCCTCTTCCCTCGGTGAAGACTCTCCATCATCAGAGCTCTCCTTGGCATGAACATGATTAGAAATACCGGGGGAACAGGAGCTGTCTGAGAAGGTGATGGAGCTGGGTTTGTGTTTCACAATCCGAGGAAGTTCCAGGACCTTCTGGTGCCAATCAGGGACGAGGTGAGGGCAGGATTCAAAGGGGGAAACACAGTCTGGTTGTTCTGGGTCTTGGGAAACATGGCCATTAGGGACCGGCTCTACATTTGGTGTTCGGGTTTGTACACATTCAAAGTCGGAGTCTTGTGTCTGAGCAGCCTTGTCTTGAACAGCCCTGGCTGTCTGTCCTTCAGTTACACATGCAGGAGGTGAGGAGTTGTCGCAGCACTCTTGGCTTGAACTGAGTGATGTATTTACAATACCGGTCTGGAGCTGAGATGGGGCCATTGGAGCTGGATCCAAACCTGTTCCAGGGATGGTTGACACCTTTCCAGGTTCATTAAAGTGCACAGTCTGTGGAAAGGCAATTCTGTTGTATTCAATTGAGACAAAACTCTTTTTCAGCCGGATCTTTTCCTCATCGTGATCTAACGGTGAACAGCTTGGCGCTGCATGAAGACGACCTGCTCCGAGAGAGCTGCATTTGAAACTAGAGTCTTCAACAGTAAATATCCTCGGGGAAGAGACAGTTCGGAAAGAATTGTCTTTTAAAATCAACGCAGGAGAATTATCCATTGTTGCTTCCATCTACACTTTTTCATAATTCAAAACATAAATCCACAGATGCTTGTGCCGGATGTATCTGATGGCCATGTTATAGCTGGAATCCAAGACATTCAGTCAAACCGCACAGAAGATCTTGAATCTAAAATAATGGAAATAAAAAAACAATTTAAAAATCCCAGCCCTCTCCTCAGTTAGTTTACACAGTAAATGTCTCCTCAAGTTTAATGCAGAGCTCTTAATCCCAAGGCGGAGCAGCACCGAGTGTGTGTGAGTGTGTGTGAGTGCAATCGAGTCAAAACTATGCTGTGAAAATCAACATCTGGATCAGGCTGAGCTGTTCAAGTCTGGATCTGTTTCACACACGATCACGGTGACATCACTGCACAATGGAATCTGACTGCTCTTTCCAGGAGGTGATTTACTGCACACAACACCTTTCATCAGGGCACAGGATGGTTCTGTGTAAAGGGGGATAACATCACACAAACCCCTTCATTAAGGCGTTCTAAAATGGGACTGAAAAAGTCTGAAAAATACAGAAAATAACAACACCAGACATCAGCTGACACACAAGTCACTCTCAGGTATGAGCACTACATTTCCTACAAGGACATTTTCGATGGAATAAAACGTTTATAAACTGTGAAACTTTTCAAATGATGGAAACTTGAACATCTTTTTAAATTTTTTTTTTTTTTTTTTTTTTACGTTGCCCAAGGCATGATTCCTTTGAAATTTTTGAAATTCCTTTCAGATTTCTTGGGAAGAAAGACTCAGAGAAGCACATAGTTGCACTGATAATGGAATAGCTCTTCTGTAATGATCCCTCAGGAGGTTTTACGCAATAGTTAGATAACATCTATAATGGAGACTATGATATTGTAGAAAGCCATACCTAATAAAATACGAATATTTACAGTTCTAATTTCAACAATCTTGCTTTGCATGTTTAATGATAAACATATTTCTATGTAGGTTTATATATTTTTTTATAAATTAATTGCATAATAACTATATTTGTGTTATATTTTTACTTTTCTTCATATTTCAGTAAACACAGATATACTTTACCACTAGTTAAGTAAGCACTGTTTTTTTTAATAAATATTTTTTAATACTTCTTGCATATATATGTAAGATTTCATATTCATTTCCTGACTGCAAAGGATTACATAAAATAAATAAAACTCTAATATTGATGATTTGGTGATTGTAAGCCTTTTATATAGAAAATAGAAAATAAATAAAAATAAATCACTCTATCACATTTTTTCATTTATTTTTTTTAAATGTTAAACAAAGCTGTAAAATCAGTATATTTATTACATTTGTATATATTTAAAGCTCTACAACATATACTAGCAGACCAGCACTGAAGTTACTATAATGAGCAACAACACTAACTAAAATTTAAAAATGTTCATTATAATCCAAAAATATGTGAAATATATATGAGAAATTAAATCCAAACTTTGTCTCTGTTCTTCCTGGGAAAACACTGTCAAAACCTTCGCCGTAGCCTTGAGACACTTAACACACTGATACACGTGAAAACACACTCTCACCAACAGATAAGACAACCTCGTACACACAAGGACAAACCTACCTCGGAAGACACTTGTTGTCAGAAATCTGGAAGCGTTTTAGGGAATTGCACACATGTATTTACAAGTCCATACAGCAACATTACATAATAAGTATATTAATGCTGTTTAGAGCCTCACGTCAAAAAGACGACTACACCCTGTCTTTACAAGATCAATGTGAAATCAGGACACGGAGCTTCATCCAAGGAACCACACTGTGTGGGTGCCACCAAGATTCATTATAGTCAACGCCGAGCAACAACAGCAAATTAAGATTATATGAATCTTAAACCTGATAAACCACTTGCAAACATGTAATGTAAACTCATATCAGTCAAACAGAATATCCCAGAATGCAGACTCATTTAGGGTGAGAGTGAAGGAAACACTCACCTGCTCTGTAGAAGCTCTCTGTGTTTCTGCCCCAAAGATCATGGCAAAACACTGACAGTCAGGCTGGTTCCTGGGAGCAGCAGGGGTGGAACTGAGACCCCTACCTCACAAAGACACACTTATCTTCTAAGACGGTCTGTTCTGCTCAGAGGCAAGCTTGTCATCACAGCAGTTCCTCCCGCTCCTCGTGTGTTTCCCTGGGGCCTGGAGGAGTTTGAGCTGCAGTTACTAAACAATTTAAAACACGCGTAAGGCAGGCAGAGAGCACACTGCTCCATAGGAGATAGAAAATGGGAGGAGAGAGGCGATGTGGGAGGAAGGTTGGGGGGAGTTGAAGCTGTCAGGGTGAAGAAACACAAGATGTAAATGCAGTAGTTTGGGTTCAGGAGCCGTCAGATAATGAATTACTGACTCTCTGACTTGTTGCCTCTGCTTTACTTTGAAACATGAAATTGATTTTAAGGTCTGATACTGAAGGACAGGGGGAGATTGGTAAGAAGAGGCACACAGAAAGGGGATATTTATAAAAGGAGCTCAACGCGACAAAAAATCAATGTGGTCGACGGTCCATCGTGTTAGGTTAATTAATGACACCTAACGGTGGGACTGCAGATTGCAACTGCAAACTAAAATCTTTTTACCTGCTCTTTTTTAAAAAAAAAGGAAGTGTGGAATTCGGCAAAATAAAAAGGTTGTTAATCTCTCTAAGGACTTGGTTTAAAAACGTATTTCTATTGATGACTGAGATGTGTCTACTTTTTATTCTTTAATTTTATTTGAGTATCAGTCCCCTATGGACAGACACAGTTGGTGACCCCTATATCATGGTCTGACAATGTAACAGGGACAAAAAGAAAAGTTTGACAGAAGATGTAAAACTTATAGTGACGGAACAACAGTCCTGTTCTTATTCATGATGACCAGACGACAATGATGGGGGATAAAAATAAGGGATTGTGAAAAACAGGTTTGAAGGGTAAACATGAATGACGCAGAACAGAGTGATGGTGTGTTCACTGACGGAGAACTGGATTGTTGAAGGAAGCGCTCTTCACCGCAGTCACTGGAAACAGTTGTTTTAAATTCTGCTTCCTTCACTGAACATTCAGTCACTACTTGAAAATTTCCTGCTGTGGGACACAGTATTTTTTCATAGGCAGGTTATCTAAGCAGCCTTCTGATTTCTTCACAGTTTTTGATAACATTGTATTTGTAGGTCTAAGGTGTGAATTGTAAAAAAGAAAAAAAAGTACACTGTGAGTCAGGTGTGAAAGACTGAAAAAAATAAGATAAGAAGAAATTGAAATGGTTGAAAAGAGTGGAGGAAACAAGGTCAACAGAAACTGTGAAACTATATAAACATTTGGCAAAGCCTATCAAAGGTGAACCACACAAGGCCGCAAGGAGTGGGAAAAGTTTGACTCAAACACAGCTGTGTGTTTGATGGCTACATATCTTCAACACTTGTGGATCCACTCTGTGGATTTATCCAGCTGGTCTGAATTAACCCTATGGCTTATAATTCAGTATATTCAGCATTAATTAGCATTTAATATATATATGGTGAACTTATATTGAAGATTCCAAGCGTTCTTGAGCTTGAAATATGAAGTGCCAATAGGAACAGTATTCTAACTTATATCGAAAATATAAAAATATCAATTGAATTTTGGGTTTAGAATATAAATTACTGAATATTTATTAATTCTCTCTTAATCCTCTTATCCATTGTCCAGAATTTAAGGGAGGAATTACCATTATCATTAAAATAAAGACGTGCTAACCGCTAATAATAGAATACGCAGTTGGCAACACCAAGTTTGACTATCCGAATAAATAAACTTACCTTATAAACGTTAAAACGGCTCACTATAGAAAATATACAGTAGTATTCTGTTGTCATTGTTAATTCTTGTTCTTCATTTTTTTTCACTTTGTCGAGTCAGTTTTTTTAACCAATTACTTTTCGGATTTACGTATTGTCAAGTTAATGAAATCTGGCAATGGACGCTGTCGGTCAAAATTAATGATGACGTTATCTATTTAACCAATTAGATTTGAGTTAGCGTCCAGCGACCTTGCGGGTCCGCAGGTACTTGATGTTGAGTTGAGTAATCTGATTGGATGGTCAACGAAAACACAGTCTGTAAAGAGGTACCTGGCGTTTTGCCTGATCGAAAATAAAATTTTAATGGTGGCCGGTGCAAGAGGCAGATGGCGTTTTTGTACAGAATTATAATGTATTTAATACTGGAAAAAGTATTCGAGTCTTATTTATTATTTATCGTATTTATTACGTTTTTCTCCTTATGACGAGGATGTTGTAAATAAAAAATATTCATTCGATTTCATTTTTGTGATTAAGTAGTTACGTACGCAGATACACATATAATGGTTTGCTTTTTGCAAAAATTTGTCTTAATGATTTGTTTCTCTATTTGAGAGAAACAGGAGAATTAACAAGAATTAATTCAATCTAATCTTGTTTGACGTTATTAGAGACATCACCTATTTTGACTCATTGTAGCTGGCTCCAAAGTGGATCGGTGTGTTGTTTGCTGGAGTGGTGCCCAACTAGGATTAATCCAAATTTGAACCCCTCATTACTGCCATCAGTGAGACGTGATGAATTCCGCGAAAACAAGACCGGGCTTCCTTCATGACACTGTGTCAAGACAGGACCTGGAGGAAAGGTGGAACCTGCCAAATCAAATTACTCGGTTCAATGTAAACAACTCTGAATGTGACTGTAAAAGGATATGAAACTCTGGTGTGAGATTGATTAAAGGGTCTGTCAGAGTAACATCAGGTTAAAAAAAATTAGAAATCCCATCATCCTCATCATACCACCTTTAACAAACTTACATTGCATGCTGATATCGAATTGTTTGTTTGTATATTATGTGAAACTGTATAAAGGGACAAAGGAACCATGATGCCAGTGGTAGTTACATAACCTCAGGTGGTTGTGGTTTCAAAATAAAAGCTCCGAACTCCATGAGGTAAAGATGGACACAATACAAAAGGTCAATTTTCCATGCCACCATATTGTGATAGAAACAAAAATTATAGTTGCTGGATTGCAATACAGGAAAGGAAAGGAGCATAGCACCGTCCCGACCTTCATAACTTTCCGTAGGCTCACCACACAGATTATGGCTGACAGTATTTGGGTGTCGAATAGAAAAGAGAATGAAGATGAATGAATATTCAGTAATTACTATATTCTATTCTATATTTTTATATTTTCAATCACTTTGTGAAGTTAGAATACTATTACTATTGGCACTTATCTTCACTTTTCGAGCTCAAGAACGCTTGGAACCGTCGATATAATGCATGGTTGTTGGAAATTTTTTTTTTTAGATTCTGTGACTTACTTTCAGTCTCTTCTCCATCTGTTTTTTATATTCAGTACCACCAGTGCTGTGAAGATGCCAGCCGTGTGCTGAAGTGTCTGTGCTTCTCATGGCAGAGTGAGTGTCAAGTGAGACTGTAAGTGAGAGAGATTTTTCTAAGAAAAAAAAAAAAAACGATTGACACTGTGTGTCAGTATTAATCCTTTTCATCACCTCAGCTTCTGTAATTATTTTACACAGTAGTGACTTAATTATATATCAAATTGCAGTTGACATTCTAGAACCCACACAAATTGAACCAAGCAATATAAAAACCCAAAGTAAACTGCAGTACTAGACAGTATTTGAAAGCATTCTCAAAATACCACTAACTTGACTCCATATCACTGTAGTGTCTCTCCTTCAAATTCCCAACATTCCACAACCCATGAACAGATGTTATGCATTATAACTTCTATCTGCAGTTCATTTAATTTCCACATGCAGACTCAATACTATCAGATATATTTGCCCTAGTTGCTGTTCGAGCCTTTCAAAGTCTTTATCTAGTATTGATTTCCCATTGCTTAACTTGGAGAAAAACTTTGGTGGAATGTGACCTACTGTATACTGTAGCTCTTAGGTTGCGTTCTCACTGTACTGTTGTTGTTCTGTTAACACACAGATGTAGAAACACAACGATCTGGACACACCCAGAAATTCCCTGGATGAGTTCAGCTCATGCACTTCATCATCATCATCATTTAACCTCTTCCCCCTTCAGCTTGTCCTTTTTTCTGGGGTTGCCACAGCGTCAACATTTTCCATCTCCACCTGTCCTCCGTATCTTCTACTCTGACTCCAACTACCTCCATCTCCTCCCTCACTGCATCCATCAATCTCCTCTTTGGCCTGTCCATCATCATCAATTTCACGGCATACTGATATTTAACAGAGTAAAGTGTGTTGTTATTGAATGGAGTTTAGTTTGATATACAACCCACTCAATCATAGTAATAATCCAGCATGGAATTCCATTCTAGTAGATTATACAGTAGTTCATAACAGGCAGCCCAAAATTCTTCTCATGCAACACCCACACTAACAACAATTCTTCTCAGAGTTCTGAATATTGCAAAGCCTGGTGTACACTGTGCAATTTCTTTCTCACACTATAAGGATGATCAGTTCGCAACGTGTGCGCTCACACTCTACAATCAAATGGTCGAGTGTGAATGGACTGCTAACAGTGTGCGAAAAACAACACATCTGACTCCTGCAGCCAGAACTTCTTTGGATGAAAGTGGCTGCAAAGTGCATTGTGATGTAAGAGGGCATGAAGGAGGACGAAGAAGAACTTCCTCACCTAGACATGATGAGAATAATGCTGAGAAAACAAGAACTCCTTCCCCTGGAAATTTGTGCCATTCTGTGCACTGACATGGAAAAGAAAGGATAAAGTGAGGCAGGACTAGGAGGTAGCTGGAGTCAGAGTAGAAGATACAGAGGACAGAGGGAGAAGGGGAAGATGTTGACTTGCTGTGGCGACACCGATAATAAAAATCCGTCAGATATATTCACACTATGTAGTTTAGTGGTGCACAACAGTCAATGTGCTGCTTCTGAGAAAAAAAAAAACCCAATACCAGAAATACCTTCACAGACTATGGTTATAAATATAATTACAGTGAAGTATCAAAAACACCAGTCTGCTGCTCACAGTCATTTCAGCATTCTGAGAAGTCAGACAAACATTTCTGATAACTGTCACATCTTTCTCCCATTATATGATATTAGATTTATATTCCACGGTAAATAAACTATTCCCACAGAGATCATTTCATCTCCAAATAAAGATGGATTAGACATGTCGTACTCAAGGCACGCAGGCCAAGAGTTTTACTTTCAATAAAATCTTGAAGTGCTGCTGAATTTTTTTAACCTGGTAAATTAATGCTTTTTTTTACACATCAAATAAACATCAACTAATAATCAAATAGAGCAGGGGTGTCAAACTCAATTTCACAACAGCCCAGAATTGAAAACATTAAGTCACGGGCCAAATTCAATATATATTGAGAAATTAACAATAAATGTGCATGTTTTTCTGTCTCTTCGTATATAAAATAGTGTTTTTTTCATGTTGAAACCCTGAATGTGGAACAGACAAAGCTTATTAGTATCAACACATGAGAAATATATGTGCTGTAACAAAAAGCATGCATTATTAATAACAAACTTAGAGTATATGTAAGCTCTACATACTGGTGGGCAGTGTTAGGCAAGTTACTTTAAAAAAGTAACTTATTACTTTACTAGTTACTCCTCTGAAAAAGTAACTAGTTACATTACTAGTTACTAATTATAAAAGTAACTAATAATTAGTTCCTTTGCTCTATTACTTTACTTTAAATAGTAATAATGATAAAAACACATTTAAAATGTTTTGCGTTGTGTTCTGTAGCAACAATCATAATAAAATGTAGCGGCATCTTCATTGTAACCTCAACTTGTCGCTTGCCATCGTCTTGCTTGTGGGTGTGTGCTGCTGTACCGCCTTGCGCGCGTGTGTGTGTGAGAGACTATTTCCCTATAAGGCAAGAAGACCCGCCCAGGTCACTTCTGATTGGCTTGTCAACACAGTCCTCTCTCTCTGTGGCTGCGATAAACCGTCCATTTGGACCACAGATAGTAACAAGTAACGAGCCCCTTCACACCACAGTAACAATAACTGTGTTACTGAATGGGAAAGGTAACGCGTTACATTATTAGTTACCGAGAAAAGTACAAGTAACACAATAGTCCCAACACTGCTGGCGGGCCAACTATAGTACATATTTGATTTTATCTCGGAGGCCAAAAATAATCACACTGCGGGACAGATTTGGCCCCTGTGCCAGAGTTTTACACCTGTAAAATAGAGATACATTTATATATAAATTTCCTATTTTGTACTATAAAATTAGGGAATTATGTTGCTCTGTTGTATGGTCTCTCACAGTGGTATCGAGAGTGTGTGTGTCACCATCTGCAGATCCAGAGAAGCTACAAATTAATTCCCACCGACAACAACAACAGTCCTCACCTGCTGCAACATGTCTCACCAGCTCTGCCATCAACCACTGAATTCCTTCCACTTGGAGACGTGAAGCTGGAGGAATGAGGAGAGGAGGCGGGGTGGAGGGTTCGATCCCCAGGCTGGATGTCCTGCTCCCGTGTAATTGACATACGTGCTTGAATCCAAGTAACTTTCTGTTCAGCAGACCTGACAGATTCCAAGAAACAAAAAAAGGGGGAAAAAAAAAAAAAAACACATGCCAAGATGACAGGACCGTTCAACCGTGATGGGTTTTGTTCGTTTTGTTTAAACACACATTGCGTGCAGCACAACATAGATGTCAGCCATGTGTGAAGCAACAGAAATGCAATATGTGAGCATGTTCCGCACGTTCACCAGGGCCCCACTGAGTTGTGATGTAATCTGTCCTTAGCATCACTAATCAACGTCAGGCCGTGATGAATGAGCATCATGTGACATTGATGGACAACATAGTGATTTACCGATTTTTACAGACGAGAAAAACTCATCTACAGAGAGTGTCCTCCCAGCTGTCCAGCAAAAGAAAAAAAACACTGATATTGTGAGGAATATTATATGTTTTTTTTTAGTCACCTGTGTTTTTCTACAAAATAGTTCAAAATAGCCAAACAGTCACAGGCTATGAGTAAAAGGCAGGGCCAGAGTTGATCAGCTCACAATCTGTCCTTCCACTGTACGATCCAATGGTTTGGTCCGATTGGACTGTTCACGCTGTGCAACCATACGTGACAACTCTGACTCCTGTGGCCAGAACTGCTTTGGATAAGAGTGGCTGCCAATTGTAATGTAATATAATGTTAATAAAGACGAGGAGGAGAAGGAAAAAGAAGCCAGTAGTGGGAGATGTGTAGATGCTCACAGTTTCCCTCTAAGGCACGAATTAAATAAAGCCTTAAAAAGAAAAACGAATTTCCAGGGCCATTTATGTCATTCTGTGAGGAGACACAGAAAAAATAAGGTGGACAATGATGTGTATGGACCAGAAATTGTCTTGAAAGTCTGGTCTGTCGCTTCTGCCATAGTGGCACCTGTTGTTTACCTGTTTCTTCATCTGTATCCAGAGCCGTGCAATGTGGTGTGAGCAGGATTTCAGGAGGATGTATGTGAGGTGATAATGGCTTGTGTTTAACCCCATGTTCACTGCAATAATACTGCACCTACCTTCCATTATGTAACTGAATTTGGTAAATTTACATCAGATCTATTGAGGATTTCCCCTCAAAATAATTTCCATGCATGTGTGATTCATTAAAAAAAGTTTCTTTAAGTAAAAGTAAAAATGGACATAAACCAAGACCCATATGTAACAAAACCTGGAGAGGTGGAGGTTTGCACTGGACAGAAGAGGAATGAAGGTCAGTCGTAGAAATACATGTGTGTGAATGAAAAGGGGGAACAGTGGAATGGTGAGGTTAAAAAGAGCAGAGGTGGAAAAGGTGGAGGAGTTCAGATACTTAGGCTCAACTGTTCAGAGCAGTGGAGACTGTGGAGGAGAGGTGAAGAATAGAGTGGAGTCAGGATGGAACAACTGGAGAAAAGAGTCAGGAGTGATCTGTGATAGAAGAGAGTCAGCTAAGGTGAAGGGAAAGGTTTACAGGACAGTGGTGAGACCAGCCATGATGGATGGACTAGAGACACTAGGAATAGACAAAAGACAGGAGACAGAGCTGGAGGTGGAGTATTTAAAGATGCTGAGATTCTCTTCAGGAGAGACAAGGATGGACAGGATCAGGAATGAGATGATTAGAGGGACAACACAGACAGGAAGGTTTGGAGAAAAAGCCAGATTGAGATGGTTTGGACATGTCCAGAGGAGGGACAGCGGATATATTGGGAGAAGAATGCCAGACATGGAGCTACCAGGTAAGAGACGTAGAGAAGGGCCAAAGAGGAGATTTCTAGATGCAGTGAGGG
>JAFBJS010008415.1:0-22544 GCA_016785265.1 Paraplagusia blochii
AGTTAACGAGAGCAGGCCGCGCCCCTTCCACTGCCCATGCCCAGGCTTAAGTGCCCGTTACCCCGTTACTCCGCAGACGTGTAAATCTCCCTCTCATTCTTCCGTGTTTTGCTCGCCTCGCTTCCCCTCACATACTGGAAAAAGTGGCCGCAGAAAAAAAAAAAAAAAAAAAAAAAAAAAGACCTTTCCATAAAATCTCACGCAGAGCAGAGTGTTGTGGAGTTCACGGAGCGGCCTGGTTTATGACGGCGGCGAGTCCGGGTTTAAACGGCGCCGACACCCAGGTGGATTACTGTGATTGGCCTTTGTGATCTTTCCCTCGCGGAGTTGACAAATCAAAGCCACCGTCTTCAGGTGAGCGTGCAAAGAAAACAAAAAACGAAGAAAAGCAGTAAAAGGGGGCAAAGATTGTATAAACTGGTCGTAAAAATGACCCCATATATGTCAGAGTGAGATGTGCTCCCGGCCTCCTTATCTGAGTTTACAAGTTTTTTAAGTCGCCTGCGGCTCTGTGTGGTATTAGTCAGGGAGGAGGAGTAGAGAGAGAGGGAGGGGTTTTAAAGGCAGGGGAAAGAAATCAATAAAGCTGAAAATAAGATCATAAAAGAATGATAAAGAACAAAGACTAATGTCTCCACTCTTTGACAGATATTGCTCTTTCGCACTAATAACGGCGTATTAACTTGTTGATAAATAACGACGGTCGGCGCCGACGCTCCGGGGAGGTTTTTCCGAAGGATGTGCACTCAGACAATTCCAGGGATTGAAATGTAAAACCCGCAGCGATGTCTGCTCCTATATGAGAAATACAATACGTGTGCAGCCATACCTGAAATACTGTATCATATAGGAGTTACTACAGCGTGAGCGGCTCGGGCCAAAGGCGGCGTTTCAATCTTATATTCCAGTGATTTTATTAACCTCCCAGTTCTAATAACAGCACACAGGCTTCTGCAGAGCTTTAGTGTTTCTGCCTGCTTTTATGCCTACTTTAACACCAGTAATTAAACACATACCTGGAGGAATTTGTTAACTAGTAAAAAGTGTTTTTTAATAAACTAAGTACACAGCTATAAAATCCCTTTTTTTTTTCTGCCGTTACTGCATTCACCAAAGTTTCTTTTCTTCTTTAAATTCCATATTGTCCTCTATTCAAGTTAAGTCCCAGACCTGGGAAGGGACGGTTAAGACTTTTGGAAGTGGTGTGTCCAGTGGTGAAAATGTTGACCGTAACACTGGCACGAGTCCTGCCTGGCTGTGGACCAGTGATTGGAGATGGACGTCTTACAATTCAACAGTAGGGGATTTGAACCCATTCCCTTTCGTGGGTCAAAAATTTTTGATTGGCACTGATTATTTACCGAAGTATTCAGCAACGTGGTTACAGTTTCAGATGTGGTTTAGTGGTGAGCATAGCTGCATTCCAAACTGACTTGGGTTTGATTCCTGGTCATTGCAGCTCATTTATCTTCAACCGTAAAATTTCATTTGTCTTCAACCATAAAATTTCCTGGAAACATAAAAACTTATTTTTCTTCTTCCCTGTTCGGCTTGTCCCTTTTCTTAGGGGTGACCACAGCGAGTCACCAATTTCCATCTCCCCCTGTCCTCTGTATCTTCTACTTTGACTCCAATGACCTCCATGTCCTCCCTCACTGCATCCATCAATCTCCTCCCTGTCTCCTACCTGGTAGCTCCATCTCTAGGATCATTCTTCTGCCAATGTATCCACTGTCCCTCCACTGAACATGTCTAATCTGTAACTGCTCCACCTCCTGTCTTCTGCTTATTAGTGGTGTCTTAAAGAAAAGTGATTCAGGAGGTTTTGCTGGAGCATCATCTCAAAAACTCCTAGAATCCTCCATCTTCTCATCACTGGTCCTTTAAAAAGTCAAACCCTATATATTGACCATCTTTATGTCTACCTCCTTTCTGGTAATTCCATGTCCAACATCCTTAACTCATGTCCAAACCATATCCACCTACATCTCCTCCCGCTTACTTCTGGCTTGTCCCTTTTTCAGGGGTTCGACAGCGAGTCAACATTTCATTTTGTTGTCTCGCATCATTGCTTTTGCTGGCTTGGGCCCCCTAGTGGCTGTTTTTTTTTTCCAAATTTCTCCATCTTAACTGTCGCCAAGATCATTTCATTTCTAATCCCGTTCATCCCGATGTCTCCCAGTGAAGACCTCAACATCTGAACCATCGATCATCGCAGATCTCACTCCTGTCCTGGCATTCGTCAGTCACGTAGCACTGCTGACTGTCTTCTCCATCCATTCCACTCTGCCTACACCCTTTAGCTTTAGCTTTTTATGTGACTGCGATGACTGTGGACGGTTGACCACACCCATCTTTATGTCTTTAATCTCTTAATCTAGTAATCTAATCTCTTGAGTTTATTATTAAGACACAGTCAATTCACTCCATAACAGTTACTGAAACAGTTGCTACAGACTAGCTTGTTTACAAACCCACTGATGTTTCACTTTTTTTTATTTTTATTTTTTTTTCTTACGTACGTTCGTAATCTTTCTGCTGACATTTCTGTGGTGGGAAACCTGATCGGACATTGCGTCTGTTTGAAGGAAGCGTTCACC
This sequence comes from Paraplagusia blochii, assembly GCA_016785265.1. Taxonomy (NCBI): domain Eukaryota; kingdom Metazoa; phylum Chordata; class Actinopteri; order Pleuronectiformes; family Cynoglossidae; genus Paraplagusia; species Paraplagusia blochii. The sequence continues at coordinate 2,601 of JAFBJS010008415.1, forward strand.
ACAGAGATGTCTGCGCCCGTTCATGTGGACAGAGCAGAACTAACCCAGGGAGACAGTCCTGTAGTTACACATTATTAAGATCTGAAACTGTATCTCTTTACATGTTTCTGTCTCACTGCTGGCATGAAGCTGGTTGCCTCACCCGTCACTTAACAAGCACTGATTCACACACTTGGCTCGTCTGCTCCGCGGTGAAGTCAAATCTGGCATGACATGAACGGAGACGCTCTCGAAGGGCAGATGATGGAGATTCTTCCAGGCCTGTAGTAGAAAATGAGTGTGTTATTCCAAAAGAAATGACCAACCCGTTTTGTTCCGACAATTTTACAGTCATTTCTGGTAGTTTCTGTTTGTGATGTTTGTTTTCGACACTGATTGGGATTTGTCTTGGGTTTTGTACGATCTAATGTCAACTTTTTTGGACTGTTTTCCCTCAATTTTTTTCTGTTTCCTGTTGATGTTATACATCATTTTGGTTTGTTTATTGCTTGTTGTGACCACGTATAGTTTGTTCATGCTTAAAATTTGAAACTGATGCCTTTGTGGGAAGACTGTGAAGATTCATACTCATCCAGGTTATGCTATCCAGGCAGTTTAGTTGTCAGCAACTGGACTTCTTCTTGGAGTTGAAAGATGTTTTCTTGCTCAACTGAGGAACTTCATCGGTTTCTGGTTGATGTCAGAGGGAACACTAACAGTTCTACTTCTCTAGACCACTCCCTTTACCACTCGAGATCCCATCCTAGGAAGTTCAACCCCTCATCAATGCCAGTCCAGTCTTCTCCAGATGGGTCTAACCACGACCACCACCATTGACATCTGGAGAAGTTTTTGCCTCAAAACCAAGACAACCCTTCACACCTTTGTCCAGTGGTTAAGGGAGTGGTCCAGAGGAGTAGAACTACTAGAGTTCCCTCTGACATCAACCAGAAACTGAAGAAGTTCCTCAGTTGAGAAATGAAATGTCTACTCCAGGAAGTCTAGGACAGCCGTGAGAAGTATTGTTCCTCAAACTTTTTGATGACTTTGATGGATTTCAGGTCCTACGCTGCGGCGAAACTTGATTTCTGCTCGAAGTCGCAACTCACATATGGTACAGCAGCACATTTGCCGCTCATTTATTCTATAAGACATTGGGGACAATATGAAATATAGGACCAAACACCATCATAAGAGACTGATTCATGCACATGAGACACAGTGAAGGCAAACATTTCCCAAGACAACAAACAAAAAGTAAAGGTACTACAATCCAAGGGTGTAGGGAACAGTTTGCCTCTTGTTTTTTTCAGGGGACCCATATTTTAAAGTCACCAAACTTTTTAACTCAAATCAAAAGACATACTTCGCATATCAGTGACCAGTATTGATCCACTATAATACAAAAAAAATCTCCAGCAACCCACCACATTGTCCAGAGTATTGTCCAGAATTTCAGGCCCAGAGTAAATAATGACTTGGTCTACTTTTACAAAATGGTAACTTTCTTTAAAAGACTAGCATGAAAACAAAGACAAAGAAATACCTCTTTAGTGAGCTAATAGTTATTCTTTCCCTTCTTCAATGTTATTTTTTAATAATATATATTTCAGATTTTCTATTATTTTATATTTTCGTCCAAGGGACGACAATTGCTTTACCAAATGACAGGATTCTACCTTCAATTGACTTTTCAGGAAGAGTTCCAATTTTCCCAGACAAAGTTTGTATATACTTAAATCAGAGCTGGGATAATTCTCCCAAACAATATCCGCAATTTTCTTCTCAGATTTATTTTTCCTAACTATCACGGAAACGGGATCTGGCCGTATCATTTAATGCTAAAAATAAGTTTAGAGGAAGGAAGGGACGGAGGTCGCACATTTTGTCCCCACAGCAAACACGGGTGCAAGTTACGAAAAGAGTAACCCGGCGTTTATAGGATTAAAATCAAGAATGTTAGCATGAAAAGACAAAAAAAAAAAAAATCACAGCTGGGAAACACAATATGTGGGATGAAGTTGGATTAAGTTTTCCAGTTCAGGTACCGTTACACATGCGTGAATAAAAGTTCAGAGAAAAGGAATTTGAAGTAAGAAAAAAAAAGGAAAATGGAAAGTCCAAGAAGGGGACAGGAAGCGTGAGAAGTGGAGAAGTCAGTAGGCTGGAGTGTATATATACAGCAGGGATTATACAGTCACCCTCTTCTGCCTTCTGCTCCCCATCTCCTGTGACAGGACACAGAGAGAGGCTTACCACTGAGTTATGCATTTTTACTGGGTGTGTGTGTGTATGTGTGTGTGTGTGTGTGTGTGTGTGTGTGCATGCCCAGGGTCATTAATAACATCTTTAAGCGATCAGGCAGGCCTCGCCTTGTTCCCTCTGCCCCGTCCCCGGCTGCATACCACTGACCTTGCTGTCTGTTTACCAACTGTAACCCAGGGTTGATACAGAGACGCACAAGGCTCAAGATCTCTGTGTAGGTTCTCAGTCATCCAGGTCATTCAATCCAAAAATTAGTAACTTCGAGGGCAACTCGACATAGAAAGTTTCTTGAAGACGTTTCAACTTTGCATCCGAGAGTCTTCAAACCAACTACAGGAGAGTTAAACCTAAAAGAGGCTGCATACCTTTGAAAATGGGGGGGTTGTTCTAGAAAACAAAATTCTAAAAAAGGAAGGTGAGGTTGACAGGGTGATGTATCACATCCTTTTCCAGATGAGATGTATGTTGATTATTTTGTTGAGGAGTTGGTGTTGTGTTTTCTCAAGGATTCTTTCAACACGGTGTCCCTTCACTGAAGCTCCCAAACGAAGGGTGCGAGGTATGACGTTCTCTGGGATGCATCTAGTACGCCAATTTTCTGCATACCTTCTCGTACTCCCGTATTCGTCGTAGGGCGTCATGTCCATAGTGAGTGCCAATATGTCTGTGTAGATTCTCAGTCATCCAGGTCAATCAATCCAAAAAATAGTTACTTCAAGGGCAACTGGATGTAGTAGGTTTTTTGAAGACGTTTCACCTCTTCATCCAAGAGTCTTCTTCAGTTCTAACCGACTACAGGGGAGTTCTGGTATTTAACCTCAGAGAGGCTGCATACCTGTGAAACGGGGTGGAGGTGTTATAGAAAACAAAAGGCTAAAAGATGGAGGTGGGGTTAACAGGGTGATGTATCACATCCTTTTCCAGATGAGCTGTATGGTGATTCTTTTGTTGAGGAGTTGGTGTTGTGTTTTCTCAAGGATTCTTTCAACACGGTGTCCCTTCACTGAACAACCCAATCGAAGGCTGGGAGGTATGACGTTCTCTGGGATGCATCTAGTACGCCAATTTTCTACATACCTTCTCGTACTCCCGTATTCATCGTAGGGCATCATGTCCAAAGTGAGTCGCAGTATGTCTGTGTAGATTCTCAGTCATCCAGGTCAATCAATCCAAATAGTTACTTCAAGGGCAACTGGATATAGTAGGTTTTTTGAAGACGTTTCACCTCTTCATCCAAGAGTCTTCTTCAGTTCTAACCGACTACAGGGGAGTTCTGGTACTTAACCTCAAAGAAGCTGCAAGTTTCTAAAAGAGGGCGGTCGGGTTAACAGGGTGATGTATCACCCCCTGTTCCAGATGAGGTTTGTGTTGATTCTCTTGTTGAGGAGTTGTGTTCTCTCAAGGATTCTCTTAGCACGGTGTCCCTGGGAGGTATGACATTCTGTTGTCGGCATTTCGGGTTGAAACGCAGATGGTTCTTATAGTCCGCAATTTTTCGACATACCTTTTCGTACTCCCGCAGTCGTCGTAGGGCATCATGTCAAAAGTAAGTCGCAATTCTCTGTCGCCCTACGACGACTACGGGGGTGCGAGAAAGTATGCAGAAAATTTGCAGACTATAAGAACCTTCAGCCTCTTTGAGGTTAAATACCAGGACTCCCCTGTAGTCGGTTAGAACCGAAGAAGACTCTTGAATGAAGAGGTGAAAAAATCTTCATGGAACCTACTATGTCCAGTTGCTCTCGAAGTAACCAGTTTTGGAATGAGGCTCAATAGATTCCAATTGGTTCATCTTTATACAAAAGGGCGTATCTAGACAAACGGTAGCAGCACACATCCTCCTCGCTCAGTGGGTAATGGCCGCCTGGCCTGCGTCCAGGGTTTGATTTCACTTATTAAAATAAATGATAAAACACAGTAAGAGTCAATAACAAGCTATTGAGATGCTATTTTATATCACCAACTTGGTGGCTGTCAGAAATGTCTGGATGAATGGCCCTCCATCAGACCTCTCAACGCTCTCGGGCGACGGCGGTAACAAACAACCGTCTGGGCCGAGACGCCACTCAGGTTTATTTAAAAGATATTGATTTTACGCCTCTGCCGAAGAAATATCACAGGCTCTCAGTAAACATCATAAGCCTGTATTCAGATGTGAACTAAAGAACAATAAATATTTTTAAAATTCAACTAAGCTGATGTAGCACGCCGGCGGCTGAGTGCTGCCCACCGAGCCAAGCGACGTCCCGATATTCTATTGGTTTAAAAGCGTGTTGTTACATGCCAGTAAAATATACTGAGCTTCTGTCAATCATAAAACAACAGGGAGAACGAAGCCCGGAGCTTCATGAAGCTCTGGAATACAGGCGCTATGAGTCAGCTCCAGATGGGATTATTCCCAAATCCTGGTGCAAAATCCTTTCTTCCCTCATACTAATGGTTAAGATATTCAATTAATATAATATTTTTATTAACATCTGTTGGAAAATACTGTTTTGGTCTTTTGTTTTTTAAAGAAAACAACCATTTCCCAACTGTTTTTTTTTTTTTTTTTTTTTTTTTGCCATTTTACATTTTTTTTGCCATTATACATATTTTATATACATCAGTCTGAAACCTAGTTTAATGGAACACAACTCCAATATACTGGCAGGAATTGAACAAAGACATAAACAAATGAAGGAATCCAATTATATGATTTTTGTAGCACTTCTGCAACGTTATACAAACAATGGTATTTTTTGATCCATTAGCGATGGGGACGGAGCCTTGCATCTCAGGCAGCTAGTGGATTCGGCTTGTCTCTTTTCCAAGGGTTGCCACAGAGAGTCAACAATTTCCTTCTCCCCCTGTCCTCTGTATCTTCTCCTCTGAGTCCAACTACCTCCATGTCCTCCCTCACTGCATCAATCCATCTCCTCTTTGTCTCCTACCTGGTAGCTCCATTTTCAGGTGTCGTTTTCATTGGCACCCAAATCACACTGCTCCATACTGCCAGCCTTCCTGTGGGTGGTGAGCCCACTGGAAGTTGTGTGGCAACCTGGCAGTTGGTGGATTCGAACCTGAACCCCTTCAGACCCAAGTCCACTTCCTCAACCAACAGTGACCTCTGACACTCTCTCGTGGATTGAGGCCACGCCATTCTTTAGCGTTGCATTAAAAATAAGTTTTAAAAAAATGTTTTTTTTGTTGTGACTTCAGGCCTGATTCAGCTGAAGTGAATTTCTACCACAAGAGCAAATTCACAGATTAACATTCTGGTTGCCTTTCTGGGTCATTACCATCCTGATCATCCATCACCAGATAAGGCTGGCGCTTCAGATTTGTGCCTGCAAAGGTCACGGTATCGACTTTTTTAGTTTTATTTTTTAGGGGGTTCATTATTTACAGGTGTGTTTTTCTAAAATCACAGCAGAGTTCATGTCCAGCTGCAGCCCAGGATGGAGACGTTATATTCCGCCTTATCAACCTAATCTGGACCAGAGATCTTTTGATGGATGGAAGTTGATGGATGTCCCTTCTTTTATTTAAACCTCTGGTTGGCCTTTGCATTTTGTACACAACCAGCGTCCTCACAACGGGGTTAGCATCTTGTCCCAGAGTGAGAGTTTGAGGACAAGTTGGCACAAGCCATGCATATTATCAGCCAACAGGACACAAAGGACAAGCGTTTGATATTACCATTAGAACAGAACCAGAATCTGTATGAATGGGTCAACTCAAAAAGTAGCAAAGACAATTTAGATAATTGCCTGTGTTGTGTGCAGTGTTGGGACTTACTTGTGACGCTGTTATGTAACAAAACTAATTTTCTCAGTAACTAATAACGTAACGCGTTCGTTTTCCCATTCAGTAAGGCCGTTATTCTTACTTTGTGTAAAAGGGCCCATAACTCGTTAATATCTGTGGTCCAATTGGACGGTTTCTGCCGGACATGGAAAGATGTGTTTTTAAAGTAAAGTAACTAGTTATTAGTTACTTTTATAATTTAGTAACTAGTAATGTTACTTTTTTCAGAGCAGTAACTAATTAAGTAATAAGTTACTTTTTTTTAAAGTAACTTATTAAACTTGCCCAGAACTGGTTGTGTGTATGAGGTCCACTGAGCATGGCACCGTCTCCCCCAGGACACTCAAAGCTTATAACATTTCGTTGTGTACTGTAGTGTGAATCACAATGTGATTCACATTGTGACATTGTGATTTCTGATTTCTAATGTATTTCTGTATGTATGTATTTCTTATGGTGACGATATGGTATGGCACATTTTTTTATGTTTTTTTTTTTTTATTTTATTTTACTAATCTGTAGGGCGTGTCCTTCGGGATATTATGCCTCTGCATTTAACCAATCACCATAGTGAGCAGTGTGCTGGGACTCAAGGTAGGTAGGGGGAATTGAACCAGGGGCCTTGCAGATGCAAGTCCGTTTCCTTAACCACTAGGCCATCAACTGCCTTAGTGGTTGGTGGCTCTTAAGTGGCAATGAGGAAGCGTACTTAGGTCCACAAGGCTTTAGGTTCTAATCCACCAGCTGCCAAGCGTAGCACCGCCCGACCTACATCCCTTGCGATGGGCTCACCACCCACAGAAAGGCTCACAGTATGGAGCAGTGTGATTTGGGTGGCAGTTGTGGAGACTGATTGGATAAGCGTATATAGAATGAATGAATAACTGTTATTACAGGTCAGGTTGATTAACTTTTCTTTGTAAACACAGATGTAACACTAGTTTTAATGATTTTTTTTATAATGATTTTTAATAGTATATATTATTATTGGTGGTGAGGATGTCTTCTCACACAGAGCTGAGGTTCTCATCAGATGTAATGGGTAAGATGTGTTTTTACTCACAGAACAGAAGCACTAATGCAGATACTGTAGGATATGAGGCTTTAAACCACTGTGACACTAAAGGTTTTTAACGCAGGGGCCGTTTTTATCTCCGGAGCTGTTGGTGGATTGTCCTTTACTCTTAACAACTCTGCAAGTGCCCCAGAGACAAAGATCAATGTCCCCGAGCCACCTCTCCTCATTTATGACCCTTATGATGAGCACTCTCAGGCTGCGGGTCAATAGCCCATACTATCAATGATGTGAGCTAATCAGAGAGAGTGCATCGGCCGATGCTGCTTTCTCTGCCCAGTGAAAATATCATCGATGTCCATCAGCATCCTCTCCTGTCCTGTCCAATCCTGTCCTGACTCAAATCCATATTGATGTTTTCTGGACACATTTACAACACTGCGGCACAAACCTTCAACCCTCTGTCGACCGGATACACAGACCCCGCCCCCTGCCCCCCTCGGGCCCCCACTATCATTTCTGATTTGCATCAGAATCCCAGCCGTCACCACTGGTCCGAACGCAACACAATGAAAGGCTGAATATCAGTGAACTCAAGCGAAAAAATAACGATCGTAACCTCCTGACCGTTTAAACTTAACCCCTGCCGCGTCCTTCGTCCTCAATTCCGGATCAAAAAGGAAAGTGTATTTACTTATTAACATTCATGAGACTGACATCGCCTCCCTGCCGTAACCTTTTAGCAGCTGCCCTCTTGAAGAGGTTGTTAACGGAGAAGTCTCGCGCTGAGGCCTCCACGTGGGGTTGGTCTCACCGGACCTCGTGGTGTGTTTTCAAAATGGAGGAAGAATTCCGGGTGTTTTTTGGATTCTTTTTAGAAATGAGAACTAATTGGTTGTCTAATGATTAAAAATTTAAGTCGCCATCAAGTCACAGATCTTCTTCTTGTCCTTTTGGTTTGTCCCTTTTTTCAGTGGTTTCCACAGTGAGTCAACAATTTCCGTCTCCCCCTGTCCTCTGTATCCTCAACTCTAATTCCAACTACCTCCATGTCCTCTCTCATTGCATCCATAAATATCAAAGTTGCATGAAACCCTATCTTTCTGTCCCAGCCTTATGCAGCCATTGTTTCTGTCTTACTAAGGACTTTTGTCTAATTAAGATCAAACCCGGGCAAACTAAGGCCTGAGGGCCAGATGTGGGCCGTTTGGCATTGTAATACATCATGCAATTTTTTTTCTAATATGGGACTGATTTCAATTATCATTATAGTTTTTTTTTGTTTTTTTTTTTTTTTAGTTTTCTTGCAATGCCCACATTTACCCAATAACTAGCGGAGAAACTTGGGTCCACAAGGTTCCAGGTTTGGTCCCTGTATCTAGGCAACACACATGCAGATGAGGATATATGGATGAATTGAATATTTATACATAAATACATGAGTGGCAATGGTGGTCTAGCAAATTAAGGAAGTGGACATGGGTCTGCAAGGTCTGCTGGTATTAGATAAGAGGATGAAGATGAAAGAATAATACTTGTCATACTTACTGAGAGAAAGATAGTTAGGACATGATCAGAGGAGGGACAGTGATTATATTGGTAGAAGAATGATCCTAGAGATGGAGCTACCAGGTAGGAGACAAAGAGGGGATTGATGGATGCAGTGAGGGAGGACATGGAGGTAGTTGGAGTCAGTCATGGAGGTAGTAGAAGATACAGAGGACAGAGGGAGATGGAAAATGTAGACGACTACAAGCCGCAAGAGGAAGACTTATCATACTTACCAGTACAGACAGGTGGCAGGGGTGGCCTAGCGGTTAAGGAAACTTAGCGCTAAGGTTAGAACTTCCAGTAGGCTAACAACTCACAGTAAGGCTAACTGTATAGCACAGCGTGATTTGGGTGGCAGTGGTGGAGACTGCTGTTCCTTGGACATTTGAGCCTTTATTGCAAAACCTCTACATTTTATTTATACAAACTCGAGCCAAAATATTTGTTCATGCGTGATTAATCATGATTAATCATTATTCATGAGGATTATCCACAGTTATGCTGTAATTTATCAGATTATTTAACGTTTTCCTTCAAAAGCCTTATTTTGTGCTTACGATGTTTCACCTCGCTCTCCAGTCAGACTGAAGTGACGGCGCTATTTTTGTCCACCGTGTTTGAACTTTGGCTAACCTTATTGACATTTCAGTCAGACCCGGGAGCGAACAAGAGTAAGGTTTTCATTTTAGCCCGAGACGAACAACAAATGATTAAAAAAAAGGAAACATCGTGCATCAGCACAGCCACGTAAGTCACCAACAGGGATGTCATATTCATCTCTGTCAGCTCTCTGCCTTCACCGAGGTGTGACATGAATCTGATAGAAATGTCTCCACATTAACTGTGGGAAATCACTTCAGGTACCTGGGCCAGGTTTTCTCCACCTACAGGATCCAAAACTAACCTGCACGATCGCACGTGTCAATCAGAGACAATAGGTTTGTCACAGAGGTTTCATCACTTCTTTCTCTCCTGTGGGCGGAGAATCGTAGATCTTATTTTTTACATTTCATCTCTTTGTCAGACACATCCATTAAACAACACCTCCACCCGTGGCTATTATTTCCTTTGGGGACAAGAGGTCAATTTTCTATACATATATCTGTTTTTTGACAATATTTTTTCCAAAGTTTTGGATTAGACGTTTTTCAGCCTGCGTCTTCATCAGACAGGGATTAAATATGTCAATCATATTGTATGTATGTTGTTTACGCTCACAGCACAAACAATGCCGCGGCGTGGGTGGTGGACCACACCCTGATGCTGCTCGATCATCTTAATCCAGAGTCACATCTGAAGTATCCAACCATCCATGCTCATCCATCCATCTATCCAGCCACCCATCAATCATCCATCCATACATCCGTCCATCTATCTATGCATCCAACCATCCATCCATCATCCATCTATCCATCCATCATTAATCTATCCATCCACCCACCCATCCATCCATCCACCCACCCATGCATCCATCATCCTTCATCAGCCTATCCATCCATCCTCATCCATCCATCCAACATCCATCCTCATCCATCCATCTATCCAGCCATCCATCAATCATCCATCCATACATCCGTCTATCTATCTATCCATCCAACCATCCATCCATCATCCATCCACCCATCCATCCATCCATCCATCATTAATCTATCCATCCACCCATCCATCCATTCACCCATGCATCCATCATCCTTCATCAATCTATCCATCCATCCTCATCCATCCATCCACCAACCAATCCATCCAACCATCCATCCATCATTAATCTATCCATCCACCCATTCATCCAATCATCCATCCACCCACCCAACCATCCATCCATCAATCATCAATCTATCATCCATCCACGTATTCATCCAATCATCCATCCTTCCATCCACCCATCCATCCTCAAATCCACAAATCCATAATCTGTCCATGGAGGCAGCAGTCTGAGCAGAGACCCCCAGACTTCCATCTCCACAGACCAGGGTCTGGGCCGTCAGGGTCCCTCCCAAGACCACCAACCACCTTCCTCCAGTAGGAAAGCCCACTGGAAGGCACCAACTACCCAAACTGGAACTTGATCTTGACCAGTAGGTTAACCATGGAGTTCTACTCCAATCACAGATGTTGTCTCTGGGCCACTATTGTAGGATACAAAGCAGAAATACCAGCGATACCTTCATTAACCTGTCACTGGTTCAGATGGTCCGTCTCCCTGTGCATATCTTATCATTTGTTTGTGTCGTGTAGCTGCTGGGATTATTATTATTATTATTAAAAATATATTCCCAGTCGGTGTGTGGTTGTGTGTAGCCATGCATGTTTAGGTGTCCAGCGTCCATAGGGACATTTTCTTGTACTGTCTCACTCAGTGTATCCGTGTTCATACTGTTGCTCCTGTACTTGCCATACAGTTTCAGTGTTTTTTTTTTCCCAGTCTGCCTGTTCTTCATCTGATTCCCACAGTAGCTTACACCAACAGTGACAGCACACAAAGGTATACGAGCAGCAGAGCGTTCATGCGCGCATTCGCGTTCCTCCTACATGCGCTTGCATTACTCATTCACTTGCACTCTGGGATACCCCTCTGACAGCACGGTAGAGTTTTTGGAGACACGACAAAATCGACAAAATCATGACTCCGACTCAGCACTCCAACAAAGTGGGAGAGATTTTAGCGCCAACTGAGTGATACGGCGCTCGTCTACCGCTGAAAAAATCCAAAAACTTCCTAGTGGGTGTACGGTAGAAAAAAAGACCCAGATTTTTAGTTTCTTGCTGCGACGCCTACAAATCAATCCAGTCAGTTGAACCAAATGTCACCTGCGAAACACCAGAACACTGTGCTCCTCGACCTGTAGAGGTTCGTACCGAGAAAATTAACGTTTGATTACATTGAGACGTCAAGATCTGCGTCTCAAATCTCGGAAAACTTGACGAGCCGTATTAAACCGCGTATGACAATTGTCTTATTGAGGCTCGGTTCTTTTTCCAAGCAGATGTTTTTACTGCAAAAAAAAACTATCAATCAGGTGGAATCCTCTGAGGCGTGAATGTACGAACAGATGCACGATATACGGTGGTTTGGGCACGCAGAGGGAAAAACACACGTACATCCTCGTTGTGTTGTTGTATTAATATTTGTCTGACGACCTCGGGCAGATGAATGGGGCTTTCGGGTCGCAGATGAATTACCGTGTGGAGTTTCTAAAGCATCTAAACCTTTGGTTGTTGGAGGATTTAAAAAAGACAAATGTGTAGGACGTAGAATGATCGATGACATCGTGACTCATCCACTTTATCTGCCCTGCAGTCGTTCCCAAAATTAAAGAGGGGTGGCGGGGTGCAGGCTACACAGGGGGCACTTACGGAGGAGGGCAGAGCTGACAAATCAATTAAAATTTTCAATATTTCCATATCTGTATCACAGTGGGACATATGCAGTGATTTGATTTTCGTTGTTCGGCGATAAAATCATTTTTTGTAGGATCTCGGATTTCGGATTTTTTCAACCTGGTTCTTTGATCGGTTCCCAGCTTGTGTCGAGGGAGCACTCACCCACTGTTTGTCCCTCTGTATCCACAGCCATGGCAATGCCCCGGAGACTGTGTGGGGCCTCAAACTGGTGGCCCGTGGGCCATTTGCAGCCCATGGAACGATATTTTGCGGCCCCCAATTTCATGTGAAAATTGAATTTATAGTAATATTTTATAGATTTGGTCTACATTTTTTTATGGTGAATCCTATAGTTCTTAAAACCCTGATCCACAGTCCCCTTCTGGTTCAGTGTTATATTACACAGAATCTATGGGAAATTTTTTATAATTTTTTTTTCTTTTGTATGACGCGACCCTTCGGTGAAATGAGTGGGTGGTTTCCCTCAACTTAGGGATGTTGGATTTAACTATTTGTATATCTTATACGGCAATATTGTTCAAATATGTAATCTCCAATTCCGATAACAACCAATACCAATATATACCTTGTAATATATTTATTTATCCATACAAACCATATATGAGAATGAGAGTAATTGGATGAGCTTTAATTGTGCCTTCTAGGGATTTTAACTTTTCTATCCAGCCATTTATCCCCAAAACCATGTGCCAAAATAACACTCGCAGGCTTGGTCTTCTGGCAGGGTCTCAAACACATGGAATTCTCCAAACATGGATTCTTTCAACACGGGCTTGTCCACAAACAGTGCTTCTCAAAAACATGAACAGACGCCAAACAACCTTGACCAAACACAACCAGGCTTCACCGAACGATGATCCAACAAGGACTGAGTGAGGGAGGGGGGTGTATACTGTGTACTGAGGACACCAGTGGACAAGGTGGGATGGATGGACGGATGGACGGATAGATAGATAGATAGGTAGATAGGTAGGTAGGTAGGTAGGTAGGTTGGTTGGTAGGTAGGTAGGTAGGAAGTAGGTAGGTAGATAGATAGATAGATAGATAGATAGATAGATAGATAGATAGATAGATAGATAGATAGATAGATAAATAGGTTGGTTGGTTGGTAGGTAGGTAGATAGGTAGGTAGGTAGCTAGATAGATAGATAGATAGATAGATAGGTAGGTAGCTACCTACCTACCTACCTACCAACCAACCTATCTATATATCTATCTATCTATCTAGCTAGCTAGCTAGCTAGATAGCTAGCTAGATAAATAGATAGATAGAATTATTGTAGGGGGACAATCTCCACGATTGCCACCGAAATCACACCGCACCATACTGTCAGCCTTCCTGTGGGTGGGTGGTGAGCCCACTGGAATTTGTGTGGGTGGGGACGATGCTATGCGTAGAGCACCTCGGTGACAACCTGGCAGTTGGTGGATTCAAACCAGCAGCCTTGCGGACACAAGTCCGCTTCCTTAACTTATTATTATATGTATCAGTATTATTAGTAGTAGTATTATTCCAAAAGTACACAATTAGTAATAATATATTTTGACTGATGGCAGACTGGTGGATAAAGTAAGCGTGACCTACAGCTGTTGGTCCATTCCAAGTGTCTCATGTTTCTTAAACAGTCCATCAATGGTACATACTCCATACTGCAGCCCATTTTAATGCCGTCCCTGGAGGACTTTAAGTTAATGCAGCACTTGAAATGAAAATATAAACCTATGCAAACACTACACTACACGCCCCTCCCACCCCACCAAGCCCCCCCACCCCGGGTTACAAGCACCAGCAGAAGCCTGACAGTTTCTCTCTCTCTTCCCTCATTTGCGGCTTTGAAAAACAGCGTTTAACACGGAAATGGAAGCAAAGTAGCGTTTCATTTCTCCCGTTCCTTCCCTTCAGGCAGTGATTGAATTTTCCCGTTGCCTGCACAAAGCCAGTCCCCACAGGAGTATTGGCATAAATACTATTGGAAGCCTGCCTGTTAATCCGTTAAGGAGAAGCATGTGATGAGATGTATCGTGTTTGTCATGCCCACCGCATCACACACACACACACACACACACACATCTGTCCGTTGAGCGGTGTAGACCCGGGTGTGGAGAGGAGTGAGAGCTGAACTGAGGGAAATAATAAAAAAAAAAAACAACTCTCTGTTGAATAACTCAAATACACCACCCATCCTTTGTACTTTGTATGTGTGTTGAGAAGAACAGCTTGGATACCTGTCTTTCAGGCTGTTTGTTCTGTACTGTGTGTCTGGGAAAGCACCGGGAGACGGGAACGATGGTGGAAACCAAAACACAGACGAAGGTGATGAGGGTGTTCGGCCCTCACCTCTGAGAAAGTCCTCAGAGTCGTAGTATTGTCCTAACATGGAGCAAACAGAGTTTGGTGTTGGGCGGAGCCTTGGAGATACTGCCAACAAACGCACGTTTCCACTGGCATTTCGTTCTCCTAGAAGAACGTCAGATAAGATCCTCTCGAGATCAGGACGCCGTTCAAACTATAAAGGTGTGCACGCTCCAGCGCCGGTGTGTGTGTGTGTGTACGTACCGTGTGTGTGTATGTGTGTGTGTGTGCATCATTCCAACCATTATACAGCGGCTCTTTGATGAGACTGATATCGCCGGACTTGATCCACTCTGTCGTCGACATCAAATAAAACAGTTGAAGAATACAGTACCTGCAGCCGACCGGCAGCGGTGGACCAGGGGGGACGGAGCTGCTGCAGACTGTGAACCTGGACGAGGTCTCAGGAACTGCAGCCTTGTGGACTGTAGTGATAAAAATGCCGTACATCATCTTCCAGAGCTACAGGGGGGATTATGCAGCCTTGGTTGTTTCTTTTCATTTTGTTAAGTTTGAATGTAGATAAAACATGAAAAACAGTGTTTTTGACGGACATGGACAAACTGAGGCCCAGGGGCAGAATGCGGCCCGCAGAATGCGGCCCACCAACCTTGAACAAATTAGATGATTTATTTATATTATCATTATACTTCTGCCTTTTATACATGACTTTCACCTGCCACTTTTCTTAATTCAATTGAATGATCCATCTTTACATTACGTCTGTCAAAGTTTACATGATAATTCAATTTTTTTTTAAATTATCATATTGTACAGATCACATAGATAAAAAGGGTCAAATTCGCAGATGCACTTCGAGCTCGAAATTCAATCTTAACACCAACAGCAGTGATTTGTGGAGGCCTCTGCACCCGTCTTCCAACACAACTGACAGAGAGCAACGGGTCAGTTGACCGCTAGCAAACTGACTGGACTGTTGACATTTTTAGGAATGTTGACAATCGCAATCCTCGGATAATTGCAATATTGTGAAAAATTCCTCCCTTGCGATTATCAGCACAAAGATTTTAATAACTGAGTCTACATCTGGGGGTTGTGGTTAAGGAAGTAGACCTTGGATCCGCAAGGCTTCGGGTTCAAATCCACCGGTTGCCATGTTGTCACTGAGGTGCTCAGATTACGAGCAACCCGTTGTATTTTTGTGTCCAGTTCGCTGCCGGGAAACCATTCCATTCAATCAAAACCCACTCGAAACAAATCAAATCTAATGAAATCTAATGGTTAATAAACATTTCTGTCAACACTTTTATGAAGAACTTAAGGTTTAATCCAATATTTATTGATGAAGTGTCAACTGCACATGCGAGAGACTCAAAACAAATGAAACGCAAGGTGCGGATCAGATTGATTAAGATTGACTGGTTGATTAAACTAATAAAAATACATCATCCAGGTATAAGTCATTGCCCTTTAAAGGAGCAAAAGCATAAAAAAAAAAACACTGTCACCACAGAAGAAAATTCTTCTAGGAAATACAGTGTGGTTACATTACATTACATATGCATGGAACAGACAGAGCAGATATGGAAACGCTGAGATCTTGCCTCTGCTGATCTCAGTGGATATTTGTTTTTCAGGAAAGTCTCAGCTCCTGGCAATCCTGCTGTTGTGACTGCATTGTTCTGCACAAACGCGTCTTTCTTTCAGAATGTGAACCACTGACCTCAGCCAGGATTAGCTCTGCATAGCACAGTCACATTTGGTTGTTTACCGAGAGCCTGGAGTCTGACACAGTTTTCACCAACAACAACCTCCGTCACCTGAATAGGAAGGAGGCGACGGCAATGAGACGATGAAAAAAAAAAAATAAATAAGAAAAATACAAAGATTTAAATGGTCGTTATCAGTGTTGGGCAAGTTACTTTAAAAAAAGTAACATTTCTTTACTAGTTACTGCTCTGAAAATGTAACTAGTTACGTTACTAGTTACTAAATTATAAAAGTAACTGATAACAAGTTACTTTAAAGAGTTTTTTGTTGTGTTTTGTAGCTACTAACATTTTGACAGACATCTTTATCGTATCCTCACCTTGCCGATGTTTTACTTGTGGGTGTGTGAGATTATTTCCCTATAAGGCAAGAAGACCCGCCCAGGTCTCTTTCTGATTGGCTTAGCCTGAAATCTTAACCTATGTCAACCAATCATCGCTCCTTTTCAAGGCATGGGTTCAATCAGTGTGCACAGCCGTCTTTCACTCATGACTGACAGGCAGCAGACAGGCTCCACTGACACACCGTCCTCTCTTCGTAGCCGGGAGAAACCGTCCATTTGGACCACAGATAGTAACGAGTCCCTTTACACCACAGTAACAACAATGGCGTTACTGAATGGTAAAAGTAACACGTTACGTTATTAGTTACAGAGAAATGTAGTATCGTTACGTAACGCGCTAGTCCCAACACTGGTCGTTGTTGCCATATATGGTATCATATATTGCACAGTGCAGCATATTCTCCGTCTGTGTGGCCCGGAGCCTGTTGACAATAATTTCCCAAAGAGACGTGTACGGTTTAAGGCGCTCTTGTATAAGTGTTTGAGGAAATATGGACGGGCGGTGTTATTAGCAGCCTGCGTGTTTGCTTATCATAGAATAAACACTATAGCCGCGCCGATAAACCTCAATGTCTTCATTCCCCTCTGTGTATCTCAGCCGCAGCTGAAGTTCATTCAGGAGAAATTTGCACTAACCTTATCAAAAGGACTGGAAGATTTTTTTTTTTTTTTAAAGCGTTAAAACTGCATGTTAAATTCCTGCATCTCCGCTGAGGTTTTTCCCCAACGCTAATCGACGTTTAGTTTCAAATTTCAACGTCTTGGGAAACAAGAAAAAGACCTTTATTTGCTTTTAAGCAATGAGAACAGAGTAAAGTAGTAAAGTCTCTAATGGATCCCAGCCGCTCTCTCAGAGTCAAACCCTGAGCTGTGTTGTCGATACGGGTGGCTGTGCACATGTGCCAGCTCACGGTGTGTGTGTGTGTGTGTCCCTGCAGGAGGTCTGAGTGTGTGATCAACAAGGACCTCTGCAGAGCTCAGCTCAGGCCGATCCAACTCTGGTTTAAAGACCTGGTGTTGAATGATGAAGCTTTTTACTCAGTGATGTTACCACTCCAAGGTGGACAACACAGACAGGAAGGTTGGAGAAAAAGCTAGAGAAGCCAGATTGAGATGGTTTGGACATGTTCAGAGGAGGGACAGTGGATGCATTGGTAGAAGAATGATCCCAGAGATGGAGCTACCAGGTAGGAGACAAAGAGGAGACTAATGGATACAGTGAGGGAGGACATGGAGGTAGTTGGACACTGGTGAGACCAGCCATGATGGATGGATTAGAGACACTAGGAATAGGTAGAAGACAGGAGTCAGAGCTGGAGGTGGAGGAGTTAAAAGAGGCTGAGATTCTCTTCAGGAGAGACAAGGATGGACAGGATCAGGAATGAGGTGATTAGAGGGACAACACAGACAGGAAGGTTTGGAGAAAAGGCTAGAGAAGACAGATTGAGATGGTTTGGACATGTTCAGAGGAGGGACAGTGGATACACTCTCCACCAGGTAGGAGACAAAGAGGAGATTGATGGTTGCAGTGAGGGAGGACATGGAGGTAGTCACAGTAGAAGATACAGAGGACAGGGTTTGATGGACAAGGACGATTCACTGTGGAAAAGGGGACAATTTGAAAGGACAGGGAGAAGAATCTCTGCTGGGAGACATTATATAATACTTTGGAAGCACCCGCGGGTTGTGCAAAATATCTTGGCAGGCCAGATTGTGGCCCCCGGGCCTTGAGTTTGTCACATGAGTATTAATGAATCAGAATGAAAAACAATAGCAGCATCACAACAGGAGAAACACACACATTCTGTGTGAGTGTATGTGTGGGTATTTTCACCCTTTGCCCTTGTCTCTGTCTTATGTCTCCAGAGTCCCAGGAGCCAATTCATAAATGCAAGCGATGACATCACAGGATTTGACGAGCAATATACAAAAAGCACAGGAGTGTTTTCTCCCCCCTCTCTCTCCCCTTTCTCTCCCTCTTTGCCCTCTCACACACACAGACTCACAAATGACCCCACCGAAAGTCAGAGTAAAGATTTTTTTTTTTTTTCCGACGACTGATTAAATATTTTGTTGTACTCAACAAGCGTTGAGTACAACGGAACAACTGCAGAGCTAAACCTACGGCCTTTGAGCCAATTTTGCACTCTTTGTTATGAAAATGAAAATCGTCCAAAAGTATCGTCAGTAAAAAAAAAAAAAAAAAGGAAGCTCGACTTCTGAATAACAATGGAATTTTGCAACTTTCTTCTTTCTGTTCTCCGTCAAATGTTCTGCACTCGTGAGAAAATGTCACTCGGTTCCGCCATGTGTGTGTGTGTGTGTTTACACATGTCCCCGCACAGGTATGATCACGTGCGTGGGTGTTTCCTATTAAAACAGACCCGCAAAACAAGTTTGCTGCGAGCAGAACAAACGAGCTGAGGTGCAGTTGAAGCAGATGGAACCAAACTCGCATCACGCACACACACACACACACACACACACACACACACACACACACACACACACACACACACACACACACACACACACACACACAGATGTCCACTGTTTAAAAGGTTGCTATCAAAGCATCTAGTACCGGCGCCGTGTTCCCCCGTTAACAAGGCAGATGGTTTTAAAAGTTTTTGTGACACAAACACGGATCTCCACACCCACACCCTCCTACAGCAGGTACTGTAGCTTCACCTCCATATGTCACACTCCCTCCTCCGTCACGAGGAAGCAGAGTCACCTTTTATTACTGTTTCTGTCACTACAGTGTTCAGCAGCTACAACAGGAAACCCTGATGTCAGTAGTTGGGAAAGTGAACCAATTATTAGAAACTACGTAATGTCTTTGTTAGACACACTGGATCAGAACTGGATCTGGATCAGGTAAATAAAAGGGACAGATACATAGAGAGATACATAAACGGACCGACAGACATATTGATGGGTGGACGGGCAGAAAGACAGATAGATAGATAGATAGATAGATACATAGACAGACGGATGGACGGACGGAGGGGAGAGGGAGGGACAGACGGACAGACAGACAGACAAACAGGCAGACAGACAGACAGACAGACAGACAGACAGACAGACAGATAGATACATAGATAGATAGACAGATAGATAGATAGATAGATAGATAGACAGATAGATGGATACATAGATGGATAGACGGACAGACAGACAGACATACAGACAGATAGATACATAAAACGACAGACGGACAGACGGACGGACGGACCGACGGAGGGAGGAAGGGACAGACAGACAGACAGATAGATAGATAGATAGATAGACAGATAGATAGATAGATAGATAGATAGATAGATTGACGGACAGACAGACATACAGACAGATAGATACATACATAAAACGAGGGACGGATGGACATACAGACATATAGCTAGATATATAAAACAACAGATGGACACGCGGACTGACAGACAGACAGATGAAGAATGTGAACCCTGTCTCTTATACACATCTATCCATAAATCTCCTCTTTGGCCTTCCTCTTCA
>JAFBJS010008415.1:22713-41350 GCA_016785265.1 Paraplagusia blochii
GTTGACTATCACTCTACTAGCACGTTCCTCAGACAGACACTGAAAACGTGACTCAAAGACAAGAGACGTGTTTCAGATCTTTGTCCCAGTTTTTTTTTGTAAAGACGATACACTTATGAGAAACTCGTCACACTCTCAGACTTCTGCTGCGTTTTTTTTTGCCTTTGGGCTTTAAATACAGTATCAGATTTCAGGTCTGGTTTAGGTTTTTTTTTTTTTTTTTTTTTCTTGTGTCTTCTGAGATGCTGCCAGATTATTAACGTGCATTTTTTTTTTTCAGAACATTTTTCTCCCTGTAACTGTCACTCCGTTGACATGCTGTGAGTAATTAGAGCTTGAAGCGAAGGCTTGTCCTGCGTAGTTTACAACAGAGACCAAATCACATTAAACTAGTATTGAAAAGTATTGAACTAGAATTGAACAACAGAGCCGGTTTAGCCGGGATGAAAACTGATTTTTACCGTATGTACAATCTTAAACTGACAAATCTCGTGGTTAAGAACCAGACTGGAGGGTTGTAGGTCCAAATCCACTAGCTGCCAGGTGACTAGCGGGTAGCTCTGAGCATGGCACCACCTCCAGTGGTGTGAATCACTATGTCACAATGACAAGAAGTTTGGTTTCGTTGTGTAAAAAAAAATGACACATAAATAAGTTCTTAGAGCTCTGTTTATTTTACTATCTGTCCACAAGGTTCATACAGGGACAGGGACATACTGCAGACAGAGGTCTTAAAGACAGTAGACAAAGATGTGAAAAATGTAAGGTCAATGAAAGGAATGACAAAGAACTGAACTTCTTGTCATTGTGACATACTAGAAAATGTGTCCTCTGCATTTAACCCATTAGCTTAGAGCTCATGAGGAGCAGTGAGTGGTGGAGATACCATGCTTGGAGCACCTCAGTGGTGATTTGGCATCAAACCTGGAACCTTCTGGACCAGATGTGGGCAAACGTTTTGACTCTGGGGCCACAATTGGACTCAAAATTGGACACGAGTCTGAATAACGATAAGAAAGATAAGAAGTGTTACTTAAAAAAACTAAAACGCTAATTTTCTTCTTTCGACTTTTCCCGTTTTTCAGGGGTTGCCACGACGAGTCAACAATTTCCATCTCCCCCTGTCCTCTGTATCCTCAACTCTAACTCCAACTATCTCCATGTCCTCCCTCACCGCATCCATAAATCCCCTCTTTGGCCTTTCCTCTTCGTCTCTTACCTGGTAGCTCCATGTCTAGCAATATAACCACTGTCCCTCCTCTGAACATGTCCAAACCATCTCAATCTGTCTTCTCCAAACCTTCCCGTCTGTGTTGTCCCTCTAATCACCTCATTCCCGATCCTGTCCATCCTTGTCTCTCCTAAAGAGAATCTCAGCATCTTTAACTCCTTCACCTCCAGCTCTGTCTCCTGTCTTCTACCTATTCCTAGTGTCTCTAATCCGTACCAACTGTCCTGTAAACCTTTCCCTTCATCTTAGCTGACTCTCTTCTATCACAAATCAAAAGGTGTAGATCATATTAATAAATAATTTAATTTGGAAAAGGGCCGCATTTAGAAGCACAACGGGCCGCATTTGGCCCACACGCCTTAGTTTGCCCAGGCCTGCTCTGGACCCAAGTTCTATAAGGAGATAGAAAAGAGCAACCCTCCGAAATAGCTATAACATAAAGGTACATAGACAGTTCACTCTCCTGCTTTACAGTAACAACGTCAACAGTTACAACTTCATCCCTGGTGTTTTCGTAACAAGTACTCCAGGTACTCCAAATAATTTGTCATTATTTATAATCATCGCTGATTATCTCTGACATCAGTTTCTTGACATGAACCGCATCGGAAAAAAGTATCTTTTGTACAAACAAGTACTCCATCCATGATATCATCGTCCTCCACCTGGACAATAATCTCCAATAACCATTCATAGCTCTGATTATATCATCATCCCTCATGCAGTGTAAGCAACTCTCACGCTGCTCGCCATCCCCATGCTGTAACACTCTGGAGGTGAAGAGACACTTGGGTGGTGCACTACGTCACAGTATGTGTGAACCCCAGACCTGCAGGTCAGGTCATAGTGTGCCAAGCTCTCCAGCAGATGCTTCGCTTTCATGATGGAGAAAGTCAAGCACTGCTCAAAAACCTGATGGAGAGCTCTTCTACTCTGTTTCATCCCACACTCAGTGGCTCTCTGTCCCCCCTGTATGTGTCCCCGTCGTTGTCAGGTTGAGTGGAGTGAAGGAGAAGAGTCGAGAAAGGAGAGCTCAAGGGAGGAGAAGTAGACGGAGGAGAGGTTTCAATCAGGCGACTTGGCAGTTGCTGCTCAGGCCACTGCTCCGGTCTTGGTTGAAGGAGGTTTTTCTCAAAGAAGGAGCTGAGCTCAAGTCCCGGGGAGACATCTGCCCTGTTGGACGAGGGAGTAGGACAAAGCAAGAAGGATGTAGGCAACCGTTGAGATGTCTGTGACTAAGAAATAAAAATAAAACTTTGTTGATTTATCGGAATTATTTGTTCAGAGAGACATTTAAAATCTGCCAGATGGACGTCGTAAACAATGACGATCACGGAAAGCTTCCACTCCGGTGATTATGCTACAAAGTAAATTTTCTGGCTGACTTTAAATGTATGTTTTATTTTGTTTTACTCACAGAAATATATGGAAATATGAGGTTATTGGAATAAAGTGTTTGGAACAGCCAATATTTAGATAAACGTTGCCGAAGCAAAATGTCATCTGCAAATTGGAAGAGTTTCTAAAACTTCTGTTTTCTCTGCTTTGCTGAATTTTAAGCAGCCGCTGCTAAACATTGTCAATTGTTTTAATAAGACAAATAAAAATGAAACTAAAACTAATACTGACACTACAGGGAGGCCTAGCTGTTAAGGGAACAGACCTGGGTTCAGGTTAAGGTTAACTAACAGGAAGGGCTGGATAAACAGATTGGGCTAAAGGGGCCTTGCCACAAGGGGGTTATCAGGTTAGTGATTAATATTAGTGGATTTAGGCAACTACTATTAATTTACTCTACTACAAGCACCCATAATACCCACCCTCTATTTTAAAGGTAGATAGATATAATGGCTGTTTAACATCTATAAAAATATGCTACCACGTAAAAACAGAGGGTAGGAAAATATTATGGGTAGGAAAATACTTCAGAACAGCCACCCTTACTTTTTGTTAGCGTACAGTGAAAATAAAGAAAAAAAACATGTTTGGCGTTGAAGGAACTTGTTTCAGTACACTTGAGGACACAACAAGAAGGGTCTCACCCTGGTAATTAGCCCGAGGCCTCACATAGTCTAAATCCGGCCCTGCTGACCGGTGCTCCGATCATTGCATTGTCTAAACCCACGTAAATTCCAGTGAGCTCGCCACCCACAGGAAGTATGATGTAATGTGATTTAGTTAGCAGTGGTGGAGTTGGGGAGTTACTCAAAACACATCAATGGCAACCTGGTAGCTAGTACCTGAAGCGTTGTGGCCAAGGTCTGCTTCCGTAACCGCTAGGCCACCACTGCCTTTATTTATCGCAACTTCTACCAATTTAATATTTAGTAAATATATAGTAAACCTCGATGTTTTTTAAGAGTCCGAAACCTTACAAATGCTGACCTTTCCAGTTAGATACGGCATAATGATGACCTGAAGTGAAAGAAATCAAAACTGTTGGGGAAGTATTTGTTAGCCAACATTAGGCTGCCGGCCACGTACAGCACTGGAGTCTGCTACATATTGAAACAGATTGGACTTCCTGCAGAATAAGCCGTGCTTGTTGTCTCACTGCCTGCAGCACAAGTGATAGATTCCCAGTTTGTGGCTTCAGATTTTAATGAGTCAGTCATCTCTCCTTCCACCTATCCCTGCTATCTCTGCATGCTGGTGTGTGTTGGTCTCTGTGTGACAAATAATGAGCTCAGCCAGTTGGTGGGAAACCACACAGGACAAGTCTGTTCAGAACAGCGTCACCTGGCTGTGACCGTGAACTCAGTAACCCTTGGGCTCAACAGACTAATGGTCCGGAATGACAGTCAGGTGCAAACTTGATTTTAAAGGCAGGGAAAGGTGATTTAACCAAAGACACTATGGTGGTGACGTGGTGAAGAACAGTAGATGGAGGAGGAATTGCCAAAAAACATGGTTGAGGACAGTCGTCCCAAAACAAGGTCAAGCGAAGCTGCGATGAATGAGTGAAGCCCAGAGTACAGAGTGCAACTTTTTCCATCCGCGGCAACAATATGTCTCTCACCCCGTACGAGTAAATCTCAGGGTTGATCCGTTTACAGCTAAAGTAAAAAAAGTGTACAACATTGTAATCCACTGAGGCAGAGGAGGACGAAGAAGAAGACAGTAGTGGAAGATGCCCCTGATGCTCACGGAATATGTCTGAGACACAATGAAAACAATGACTTTGCAAACAAAACCTAATTTCCCTGACAATCTGATCAGACACCGTCAGGGCCAGCAAAGCCTTCTCTGCTGGCCTAAACATACTCATAAAAACACATCTATTCATTAATATTTTTAAATAAAATTGTAATATTGTTAATATAAAAAGAGTTTTTACATTTGAAAAGTTAGATAAAAACATTTAATCCGATCATATTTCAGCTAGCTAGTGTTGTCAGGTTCCATAAAATTTGCTAGAGCCTTCAGAGAGCCTTCAAAAGTGAGTTCGAAAACCAATCATCTTATGAGATTGTGACATCAGTGCCTTCTAGCTGGCCCTAAGTAGAGTGCAACACGTACGTGTCCTGTGATTGGATGAGCTCTCCCCGGACTGCACTCATCTAAGAATCACCTTTGTCCTACCTTGCACTTTGACTACCAGTGGGCAAATGTGGCAGTTGTGGCAGTAGGATTATTTTTAATGTCGCTACACCGGGAGTCGAAGCCCGCAACCTAGTGGGGACTAAACAAATCATCAACCACCTGGCCACCGGCACAGGTAAATGACAAAAATACTAAAAATAATTTTGCGGATTCTCAAGTCCTGGTGTCATATTGATGTTATTATGAGGCGTATTGATTTGACGTCACAAAAACGATGACATCACTGAAGGCCTACGATTGAAATGCACCGCCTGCCACTGGTGGCCCACTCCTGACCCATGTTGAGTCCGTTCCGTCAGTTCTGCCATGGTGCTCTGCATTGTTTAGCACTTTTCTCCCGTGTATCTACATTTGTGCGTGTTCAGAGTGGTACGATGAGGGGGCCGATCATCGGCAAATCGGCACGTTTTCAAACACGATTGATTTTCACGCGATAGATCAACAAAAACAACAACAACAGAATCATCTCAGTCCAACTCCAACAAAGCGCCGTTGCATTGTTTGGCAACTCTTCATTTAACAGGCAGGAAGCGTTACGATGGAATGATCGAGTGGTTCTCGGACGACAACATTCTGCCTTCGGACGCACCGAACCTTCATCCCTCATCTCCCACAAGACAGCCAGTTATTGGAGCTGTTATGAGCGATGATGTTAATTATGTATCTGACTATTTTTACACCGAGAAACAAGGGCAGATCGGATCATTACCGTGGCTCTGGTCGCAGACAGGCTGGCAGGTAGACAGTGTGATTTGAAAGTAGAGCAGACAGATGGGCGAGTGAGGCTGTGATTACCAGAGGATGAGCGATGACTGCAGCGGAGCCGAGCTGCTGTCATTAATCAAACGGTGGTCGATACGTTGCTCTGTGGCACTGGCCTTGATACATAGGCAATATTTTGAGGCTAAACACCACTGATACGAGAGTAAGCAAGAAATATTGACGTCTCGCCTTCTTCGCGGCTGTGTTTGAGACATAAGGGATGGACGCTGAATGTCTCTCAATTACTGTGACGAGGGAAGTCAGAAAGTTCCAACACAAACGAAGACATATCCATTTACAGTCGTGGAAAAAATGATTAGTCCACTCTGCTGCTTTCTTCAATTCCTTGTTCATCTTAATGCCTTGTTCCACTAAAGGTTTATCACCTGGGGGAAACAATGAACACAAAACCATGTAATGACAAAAAGCACTGTATTTGTCATTACAATGTTATTGCTAGTGATGTAGGAACGGAAGTGATTTTTGTCACCGTCAATAAAACCATGCGAAATGTCCAGAAATCAGCTCTGAAATTAAACTTAATTATGAGCCTTTTTTGTTGTTATTATATTTGTCCAGATTAATGTGGATTAAGTGGAAGCAGACTTTTAAATGGACAAGAAATTAAAGACAGAGTGATCTAATATTTTTTTCCATGACTGTGTAAGCACAATATAGTCTCTATATTTTTTCTATATTTTAGGGAGATACTTTCAAGACCAGGTATCGGGTACTTTCACAGATTTAAGTTATAATTTTGGGTAAAATTAAAGTTTATCTGTATTTCTTTAATTTGTAATTTGGTGGTGATCTATATGAGATAAATTCATCTAGCACTTCCTCCACTTGAAAACATTCATTCATCATCATCTGCTTATCCAAGTCACATGGGCGGCAGTCTCCATGGCTGCCACCCAAATCACACTGCTCCATACTGTGAGCCTTCCTGTGGGTGGTGAGCCCACCAGAGGTTATGTGGGACCACCTCCATGTCCTCCCTCACTGCAAGCATTTCCTCTTTGTCTCCTACCTGGTAGCTCCATCTCTAGGATCATTCTTCTACCAATGTATCCACTGTCCCTCCTCTGAACATGTCCAAACCATCTCAATCTGTCTTCAGAATCTCAGCATCTTTAACTCCTCCACCTTGAGCTGTGTCTCCTGTCTTCTACCCATTCCTAGTGTCTCTAAACCAAACATCATGGCTTAAAATAATAAAACCTGTGAAGGAACTTTAATGATCGGGATTAACTGTGTGTTGAATAATTTTTGCACTAACCCTTAACAGCAATTTATTTACTTTCTCTGTCGTCTTCAGTTCATTTTTGTATATTGGACGACAGGAAATGTCTGATTCCTCCTCCGTCTTCCAGGACCCTCAGCTCCGACTTTGTTTGAAGGCTGCTGCTCTGTTCTATTTAATGGCCTGTTTGAAGCAGCCGGGCAGTGTAACTGCTGCAGAAGCAAAACTGTGCCACAGTCTAATAATTCATACACTATAAAAACACATTCGGGCTTGTAGTTAACATCCTTAATAACAGTTAATGCTTTGGGGACACTTTATTTGGGTGGCCGGGTTGAGAAACTACGCGGATGGAGTATAACCTTTACCTCTTTAATTTTTCACGAGACGGGTGAATTGCGCACACACTTACCTCCTGGAAAATAAGCAAACCAAGCAAAAATGTATTTATTAGCGTCTAAACATTTACAGCCTGGGCCTTAAAATATTAATGATAACATTTTACTTATCACCTGATAACATTTACGCGCCGTCTCTCCGCTCCACATCTGCAAGTCCAGCACCTCTGAAACTCACCTGCGTCTTCGGACAGAGAGTTGGAGAAGGTTGTAGTTTTACAGTACCGACAAAGTCACATTGTTTCACGGAGCAGTCGGGCCAAGCCCGACGCTCCCGGGTATTGATTTGTCGATTGTAGATAAGATTAAAAATGAGAAATCTCCGGCCGGTGTTATGGATGGACTTGTTTGTGTCTTCTCGTTGCCCTGACCCCGCCTGACGAATAAAGAACAACTGGAAATAGAACTCACCATCGCTTACGAACACACACCAAGTGCATATCAACACACGCTGGGACCGCTGCCTGTCTGCAAGGTCAACCGGATGGACCAGCAGCATCCCTCACTCTCCTCATCATCTTCTCCATCTTCCCTGCATCCTTTGCTCTCTGTCTGAGTGTGTCACCTCTCTGCCCTCTTCCTCCCTGCCTTCCCTTGCCTCCCCTTCCTTCTCCACGTGTCAGTGCTTCAGGTCCCTCCCTCTCTGCTTCCAATATCGCTTCGTTCTAACTTCACCTTCCTTTCTCTTCCATTCTCCCTCTCCTGGCGAGTCAACTCCTGACCCTTTGCTCTGACTCTTCTGCTTTTTCCCAGTAACACCAGCTGCCAGCCAGTGCTGCATTAATCCAACTATGACAAAAGACAAAAGTAAGTCCAGCCACAGAGGAAGGACACAAGAAATCACAACTAAATTCTTGTGTTGGAGTTTAATATAAAGATAGAAGGGAAAAAAAGACTCCAGAATAACTTATTCTTGTTATATTTTATGTTGTAAAATAGATTTTGATTGTACTTTTACTTTACATTTTTATTCAAAGTGACTCACAATCTAGAGAATGGTACAGTGGGTTAAAGAAAAATAAATCAAAGTAAAAAGTAAGAGGAAGAGAAGAGTTTAGGATAGTGTTGAGTTGTTAAGATCGAGATTGTTCTTATTGTCGCTTTTCTTCTTTTATGATCAGGCTTTGAAAGAAAAGTAAAAGTCTGCGCTACATGTATATTATATGATACTTAAACACAGCGCCTCTTGTGGTCAGTTATGGTTGTCCAGGGGTTATTTAGCAATATCATTCACTGGATGGATGGATGGATGGATGAATGGATGGATGGATGAATGGATGGATGGATGAATGGATGGATGGATAGATAGATAGATAGATAGATAGATAGATAGATAGATAGATAGATAGATAGATATTTCATGAAATCCACTTATTCATTTTTAACAGGCTTTCCTCATGGTAACAGCTAGGAGCCAATCGTAACGTCAGGTTGGACGACACTCTGGACACTCCACTGGTCCATGCTGGGACATTGAGAGTCAAAAGCTCAAGGTGCACACCTACATTCATATTATTCATTTAAAAAATGTTTTTTGTCACAAGACATTGCAGGGGATAACAGTGAAATGAAGGCACGCTAGCTCACAATTGCGCAAAGTGTCAAAAAATAAGCAGGGAAAAGAAAAATAGTATATGCATAAAATATTTTATATTATTATTATTATTATATAAATAAAATATTGACACAATGTAAATAAAATATAAATATATAACAATACACAAGTTAAGATAAAATAATTCAAAATAATAGAAAGAGGAAGCAGCATTGAGAAAACTATGTTTATGCAAACAATTAATTTCTACTGAGGATCGAACCCATGACATTCTCAATGTAAGGCAAGTGCTGTGATCAAATCCTGTTATAACGCCGAGTTCTGCGTACATTCATTCTTTCTTCTTCTTCCTCTTGTCCATTTCTGGGTAACAGCGGGATCAGTCTCCACAACTGCCACCCAAATCACACTACTCC
Source organism: Paraplagusia blochii (assembly GCA_016785265.1). Lineage (NCBI taxonomy): Eukaryota > Metazoa > Chordata > Actinopteri > Pleuronectiformes > Cynoglossidae > Paraplagusia > Paraplagusia blochii. The sequence continues at coordinate 31,922 of JAFBJS010008415.1, forward strand.
ATACATACAGCCTTCCTGTGAATGGAGAGCCCACTGCAATACCACATCCATTTCGTCCTCTATTCCTCGTCCCTTCCTAAAGTTGTGGCACCGCGTCTCCTGCCGCCTCCAATGTAACCCACCTGACAAACATTGGACCTAACCGGTAATCCAGGACCTAAACCGCCTCCAAAGACCCAACTCACAGCTCTGTTTATCAGATTTATTTGTCTGAAAATACCTTGTTTTTCTTCCCCCCCGTCTTCGCCAGCAGCACAATGCATTTGTCTATCGGAATATTTTACACCCTGGACCTTTCTTATCCTCCCAGTCCAGCCTGGCCGGGTCCTGGCCAACTTATCACCCAGGCTAAGCCATCTTCTCTCCATTACACCACAAACAAATTGTTCTGTTACACCTCTGTCTGGACCCAGATTGAATTTCTCTTCTCATCCCTCTCCTGCTACACATTCTTTCTTCTCCGCCGTGGCATTTTCAGCCGCCTTTGTCCACGCTTTCTCTTTGCCCTCCACGGTCCGACACCATCTCTCCCTTCATGTTTGCCCTTGTTGTTTAACCGTCTTTGCTCCTCAAACTTAATCACAAAACCTCAGTTGCTGCTCTCAATCAAATATCTCCAAAAAAACAGACCGGGACTGTTGTTTTTAAATAAACACAACTATGGCTTCAAACATGGTGAACCAGAAATTTCTAACTATAACATTCCGATGCGGTGAGAGAAAAAAAAAAAAAGAAATACTAATTTTAATCCTTTCAAGTGGTTGATATGGTAATGTTTTGACCATCTCTGCTGTGTTTCTGTGTTTATGACCTGCACTTGAACTCCAGCTGAGCTGCTGTTCTTCCAGCTGAAGTAACAGGCGGGCAGTTGGATAAAGTAAGTCTTCCAGAACATTCTGGCCCAGGCTGGAAAAACCCGAGACACTAACTAGTCCACTAAGTTCAACTGTTTAGAAGATAGAAAACATCTGAGTTGCAAAATTCTGGATAACAGATCCTAAGAATATACATATTTATTTTGTTTGTTTTGTTTTTACCGTGAATTTTGGAAAATCAGTGCTGCGGTTGCAGTAATGCACAGTCGCAGTATTGGTCTGTTGTGATGAAAGATCTTTTTTTCTGAAAAGCAAGGGTCTCAATTTACTGGTCAATCTACAGTCCTACCCTAAATGACCTTTGGGTCATGTCCGAAAGACCGCGATACCAGGTACAAGCGGCTGGAATTTCTCCATAAGGTGCCTCAGAGAAAGTGTGAGGAGCTTGGAGTAGAACCATTGCTCCTTCACATCACAGGAGTCAGTTGAGGTGGCTTAGGCAGGAGTTGCTCGAGTCCCAGAAAAAGACCAAGGATACTCTGGATCAACTATGTTGTCCCACTGGCCTGGGGACGCCTCAGGATCCTCCCAGATGAGCTGGGGGAAGGGTCTAGGAAGAGAAAAGTCTTGTTCTCCCCGTTCCAGTAACTAGTCCTCTACGTTCAGATGTTTAGAGTCAATCTACGGTCCTACCTTCATCTACGGTGATGACCAAAAGACCACGATCCCAGTTACAAGCGGATGAAATTAGATATCTCCGTAGGGTGGCAGGGTACTCTCTCAAAGAAAGTACGAGGAGCTTGGAGTAGACTTGGACTATGCATCCTAGACACCTCTTGTCTTTGCGTCCCCGCATCCCAAGTTGAGGAAGTGTCTATGAAGATGGAAGTCTGGGTATCCTTGTTCCGAGTGCTGGCCCCAATACCTGCTCTGGACAAGTAGATAAAGATGGATGTATGGATGAAACTTGCAAGCTTCATTGTCGTTTAAGAGGCTTACGTGTGTATTTCCTCACTAGCTAGCTAGCTAGCTACTTAGTATGACTTACTACAGATGACTTACTACAATTGTGTCTACTGTATACTACTTTCTTTGTACAAGTGGAATTTTTGGAGCCTCATTGCTGACAGTGATATCCCCATGACTCACTCACACAACCACGGAACAGTGACACTTCCTGCCAGAGTTAAAATGTTTGGCCTCGATTCACAACTGAAATCTAGAAGACACAGACAGATAAAGTCCCGCTGATTGCTGCGCTAACTCCACTCAAGTACTGCATTTTATTTAGGATCCCATCCAGTTTTACACTGAGTACAGATGAACTTTACGCACAGATTTCTGTTGAGTCGCTTTGAATTTTCATTTTTTGTGGTCGATTTTGGAGACTTGGCAATAACTTTTTTTTCACATTGTCAGATTAGTTTAGCACTTGTGTAACTTTTCTCTGGCGATTACTGTCTTTTTCTGAATGGGGTTTTGAATCATTGACCCTGATGAAAGGACACATTATTAGAGTCTACAACTATATAAAGACAAAAGTATTTTTTAAATACTAACATGTTTATTTTACAGCAGTGTTTAAGCAGGTTTTTAGCCGTAACTGTTTGCCAATTGGTTTGTTCCGAAAAGAAACTGTATTTTATCGTTTTTAGGAGTGTTTGAATACGTCCAGATGCCTTTGTTGGATACGTCTCTGTAATATTCCCTTTGTGGTTCCTCGTAATTTTGGCTGCACTTCCCTCGACGTTGAATTTAGACTCGGTTGTTGTCAATCGAAAAAATGTTGCATGGGACTGTCTTCTTAAGATGTGGCAAATATATACAATTGAGACTTAATTTGTTCGCGCTTTACAAAAAAAAAATGCTGTAGTCTAATTGGACAGAGTGTTGATAATGCTACATATTTACAATATTTAATGTTGATCTTAGAGAGATGTTTACGAAATGTTTCTGTGGAAAATAAGAAAATGAGAGATAATCATGTGTGATAAACAGCTACTCTACCATGGGTCTAGTATATATTGCATTGTCTGTGGGTTATGGTGTACACAGCAGCTGTATACTGTACAGTACAGCTTGGTGTACAGCTGACTGCCAGACATTTCCTCAGTCTGAGATTTCCTCAGGTCTTTATGAGTTTTGCTTTGGTTCTCAGCTCACTGGTCAGGTCTTTACCGTGAGTCTAAATCTTAACAATGGGAAAACCATGGACATGAACATGGACAAAGAGTCACACATGCTACACAAGGTCATACTGGGCCAGTAGTTCAGCTAAGGAAGCTTGTAGAAACTATAGTATAGTGGAATAAATGGAATGATGTATGGCGTACGAACAAATCAGCCGACCAAAATTAACGTAGTAATAGTAACTAAGTCAGTAATAATACGTTTCCTAGTTGCAGCACCTTCAAGACTTTCTTGTTTCTTCTTTACATGAGTACTGTGTACGCCCCCTGCTGCTGCTAATCTAAAATATTTTCAATGGTCCCTTTCAAACACTCATTTTTACATTCCTACCTTGAACTATGGTCAAGAACTTTTGTTCAAGATGTTAAGTTCCTGACCAAAAGACCATCTCGGTTGCAAGGAGCTATAATGAGCTCTCTCCGTCGGGCAGCAAGACACTCTCTTAGATATAGGGTGAGCAACTCCGTCTAATGGGAGGAGATCGGAGTAAAGCTGTTGCTCCGTCACGTCGAAATGAGACAGTTGAGGTGGCCCCTTGCACACCTCCTTGCTTGGGTCCTGTCCCGCTGGAAGGAGACCAAGGGAAAGACCCAGGACATGCTGGAGTCGGTGTAGCCCGACTGACCTGGGAACCCCTCTGGATCCCCACAGATTAGATGGGTATCACTGCTCCAAATGCTAGCCCTGCAACTCAGCTCCGGATGGACAGGGATGGCTGGCTGGATGTTGAAAGCTTCATTTTTGTCAAGGCTTTTTTTTTTTTGTCCTTTTCTTGCTCCGTTACATTTTTTGTAGATATCTTTCTCATCCTGAAGGGAGTTAATTGGTCGTGAAAAAGACATAGTTTGAATTTGACAAAGGAGTAATGGAGAACAAATGTTTACCATTCCTTGAATGTCAGTATGTTTTGCCTCCGAATGCCGTCCACTTAGTAAAACAATCTAATGCGGCAGACGTGGAATACATATCAAACAGCTCTCCCACGTAAACATTCACCCACTCCCCCGAGTTTGATGACCATTAAACCAAACCAAGCAAAAGAGATTTGTTCCTGTTGACTCAAACCTGTCAATACAGGCTTTTAATCAAAAAATCTTTCTCAGCCTTTCACTCTCTATGCCTCCCACACACTCTCGCCAAACAAACATATCGACTGGGATTGCAGGAAGGGGCTAGAATGGAAGGACAACAAACTTGAGCCGTGTGTGATGAAAGCCCGTCACACATGTACGGTCAATTCTAGGTGTGTGCCACGCTAAGCATCGGATCGGCCCGGGCTCTGTGAGGGTGCATTAATCACTGACTGTGGACACGTGAGAGTCAATGTTCAATCATACAGTAAAGCCTCGCTTTGTAGTCTCTTCTTATCTCTGCAAGCAAAGACGAGAGTCCTGTGATGGGCCAGACATGCAAGGTTACAGGAGTTAATGCAGTGAGGGACCCGGGGCTGCAGTGCAGTATGGGAGCAATGCAAATGATCCTGACGGAATTTACACAAAAATTGCACCTCCTTGAAATAAGTTTTTCAGGTTCAACAGATTCTCGAAATTTACCGTATTTTCTAGTGCGTTTTTGTTTATATGAAATCTTTAAATTGGAGGCTGCTAGCTTACAGAGTTCTTAATGGGTTAGTGCTGCTAACTGTAAGACTTGCTATTGCCTGTCAATGTCTTTCCAGGGGAACGTCAGGGGAATGTCTCCTGGCCGTCCCAAAACCCTGCACAAGGCAATCCACCAAGCAGTACCAGAATAGGGGAGCCTTTCTCTCTCTTCAAGGAAGTCTTGAAGACGCAGCTCTTCAGGAAGCAACCCTTGTCTTAGCACTTCCTTCTCCTCTATCTCCTTTAACACTTGTTTTCTTTATATAACCTGATTGGTAATCCTTATCTCGTACAATGCTTTAAATAAAAATTGTCTACTGTCCACCCTTGTTCCCTCGCGATAAAACAATCTTCCACCTTCCACAAAAGCCAGGTTATCCCTCTATTCTTTCAAGAAGCACCTGAAAACCTTTCTGCTTTTCCCAATTTCCACATTTTAGGGGTAGCAGTCTCCACAACCGTCACCCAAAATCTATACCGTACCAGCACCATTTTTAATCTTCCTGCAGGTGGTGAGCCCTCTGGAAGGCCCTCCTATCCCTCAGAACTGACGTATATCTTTATTCACCTTCTTCTTCTTCTTCTTCAGACCCTATGACTTAAAATACTTTCTTTAACTCTGACCCACTCCTTTTTTTCAGTTTTCCTCAAATTTCTTCTATGCTGCTCTGCATTTACTTTCATTCATTTTGCATATTTTTTATCCAAAGTGACTTACAGCGGAGGATTAACATTACATTAGTGGTACTGACTGCTACTCTACAGAACGAAACTTTAAGTTCCATAGAGAGTCAACTATTCATATTCATTAGTCTTCATCTGCTTATCCATTACTGGCACGAGGGACGGCAGTCTCCACGACTGCGACACAAATCACACTAATCCAAAGTGTGAGCCACCCTCTGGGAAGTGCTGCCTTCAAGAACTCGACTTGGGTCCGGAGTATTCGTGGTTTGAATCCACCAGCTGCCAGGTTAACCCCTGAGGCGCTCTGAGCAAGGCATCGTACCCACTCCCTGGGCACTCAAAGCTGCCCGCTGTTCACTTAAGTGATGGGTTAAATGCGGATATGACATTTTGTAGTGTTACTGTGTTGTGTTATTCTTTGTTACTGAAATCACAGCTCCACGATGTTATGCAACCTTTATTACCATAAACTCAGTTCAGTTCTGAACCAGAGCAACAGTACAATCAATGTTAAAGTCAAGGAAACCACAGAAACACTAAAATCAATATAAAAAATAAATAAATAAAAAAATACAAAATTCTGAAACAACATTTGAAAAGAACTGTAAGACTCAAAGCGATCTCCACTTTTCATCAGCGCACCATTCATGCTGACCATAGACGGCTCGCAGTGGACGTCTGCAGCCTGTGCCAGAGTCCTGCCTGTCTCCCAACTTTACACAAAAGAGAAAACACGCTGCTGTTTCCTTACGGAGTGCGACCGCCACGCTGAAATCATAATTATCTCCACGTCTGACCTGTGCAAATGTCTGACAGCTGGTGTTTTTTTTTTTAAAAAAGAAGGATTTCAGCACTTAGTTTATGAGTTTTACTGATGTAGGGGACACATTTGACGGGAAAAAAAAATCCAGAATCTGTTGCTCTGTATATGAAAACACCTCTTAGTCTTATATTTTCTTTAAAAACTTATTTAAAATGTAATAAACTGAGCAAAGATAAAACCATTTCAAAATGCAGCAGAAAGAAGAAGAAGAAAAAAAAACATGATTAATAAAAGCAGGAGGTCAAACAAAGGTGATTGTTTTTGTCCTTTCCATGAACTGCAAAGATAATAAAAAAAAAATCAAATTTTTAATATCACAGGGCAGAAAAACAATTAAGTGTGTGCTGGTTCCCCCGCAGGGAAAGGTGACAGTACAGTTTAAGTCCAGTGGAAAATTAGAATAAGATAAATGAAAGCAGCCTGTGCTCCTCACACGCACGGGTTTTTTCTTCAACAACATTAATAACCTGTTGAAATCTTTCACGATTTCATTTACTCTGCCTTGAACAGTGGGTCAGCGTTCACTCAACGTGACAATCAGGAATTATTCACCGAGTGGAAGGAATGTGAGTTGGTCTAGAACGGTGACAATTTAATACGGAGTCCAGGTCAAGTAAAGGGCATTCTTTTGATTCAAGATATTCTTCTCAACAGGACGACGCGTTGAAGAGGAGAAGAAAAATGACGTGAGGCCCAGCACAGCAACAACAACAACAACAGGCCTGCGTGGGACCTCGGTATCACAAGGAGCCGTGGAAAATCGGATTATTTGTCAGATTTTTGTTGAAGGTCATTAGGGATGGATTCGATGCTATCGTCTGGCCTTTTCACACTAATTTCACCAGGTCACTTTTTTTCCAAAAATGGTTTAGTTGGCAACAACTGGACTTCTTCTTGGAGTTGAAGGACATTTCATTTCATCAACTGAGGAACTTCATCATCTTGTCACAGGAGGTTGAGCTACTGATCAATACCACAACTGTCTTCTCTAGATGGATGTGTGAAGGAACCCTAATAGTTCTATTCTTCCAGACCAATGATTTTCACCCTTTTTGCCAAAGTTTTTTTTTTTTTTTTTAAATCTCATGGCAAAACCAACCGAAAATGTTTTAATTTGAAAATCTCTAGCGCGTATTAACAACATAAAGTCATTCTAATCACATTTTATCAACAAAAATCAAATAAAAGCAGAACAATTGGACACATTTTCATGGCACACCTGATTGTATCTCATGGACAAAAAAAACAAAAAACATTGCTCTAGACCAGGGGTTTTCAAAGTGGGGGGCGGGCCCCCCTCGGGGGACGCTGTGCGATGCTGAGGGGGGCGCGTGTGACATGCTTCCCCCCCCCCACAACAATAAAGTGTAATTGCACATTCTTGTAAGTTGAACTATATCACTCTTTTGTTTCTTTATGTTAACAAGGATACGATGTTATGCAGAGGTGTAGCTATAACTATTTTATAGTCAAATGCTGTTATTTATAGTTGCGGCAAAGAGTGGGTGGTAGGATGGGGAGGGGGCACGAATTGTTTTCTTCTTGATTTCCCTCAGAAATCATCCAGAAACTGATGAAGTTCCTCAGTTGAGGAAAGAAACGTCTTTCAACTCCAAGAAGAAGTCCAGTTGCTGACAACTAAACTTCATGTTTAATCTAAGCGTTTAATAGAATTAATCATGTCCAAAATCTTCATCATAATTTTTTTTTTATATGATGCCATATGTTACTAGCATGAAAACAGATGTTATCCAGCATAGTAATATTTGACCAAAAAAAATCTTTGGAGGCCATTTTTTTTTTTTAATTATTGCCGTCTGAATGACTTCAACCAGATGTAGACATTTTTTTGAACCAAAAACGGCCCACTGACCTAAGGTTTAAGCATCTTACATTAGCTCAGAATTTTTTAAACCTGCTAAAGAAGCCTGGGAAATGTTTCCCGACATGTTTTAGTTGTTAAAGTCACGAGAACATTCCCAGGCTGGTTATATTCTAGAATGTTAAAGAAACATTCTGAATGAAAAAAAAGCCAAAAAAAGAGAATAAAAAAAAATAGAACCCACAAAATTTATGAAGGTTTATGTGACTCGTCTCTAAATTATGGAGTCTTTCTACCTGTTGCATTCGTAAAGGGATTATTGTGGTGTCGTATGTTCTGTTTTATCTGCGGCTGAGTCACATGCTGTAAAGCCTTCGTACACAGCCAGGCCTGGAGCTCCAGACCACACTCTTCCTCTCTCACCGCAGAACTGTCTCATCCCATGAGAGTTGATGCAGCGGATGAAGCGAAGTTACCCGCAAAAAAAAAAGAGTAAGAACTGTTCCACTACATCACTGTTATGGTTTACTTTCAGCATGACTTCTCAGACCGCTGTTTGAGTCATTACATCTGTTCTTTTTTTTTTTTTTTTTTTTTTTTTTTTTTTTTTTTTTTTTTTTGCTTTTCTGTGACCTGCTTAGAATTTGGATTTGACCAAATATGATTAAATGTTAAAATACTCTCATTGGAAGAGAGAAAAGATGTCTTTGTGGCCAGTAAATCAGGAACATTCTTCTTGATTCAGGGAACTGAAGACGTGACTTTTTCCTGCCAGCTCAAACTTTTTTGACATTTGTTTTTCTGTTGCACCAAAATGAAAACCATTAGGGCCTTGGGGGGATTAAAGGGTTCTCAGATAATTAGTTTGGGTGTTGGAACAGTGTGAAGGTTTCTGGTGATTGAAGGTGGTGGTGCTGGGGTGGGGGCATTCAATAACACAACAGCTGTAAACTATTGTTTTGGGATTACTACAGCTTAATCCAACTTGACGTTAAAAATCTTCATTGCATGGAGCGTAAACTGGGAAGAATATCTACAAAAGTCACTGCCACGAGAAAGATTTTCTTAAAAAAAATTGGTCTTTTTTTGTTTTCTTTCTGTTTTTGATTTCTGTACAAGTATTTTTTTGGTGAATTATTATTTTAAAAAGTGTAAAGTTTACATTTTACAATGTCTTTCTATAATTTTACAATTGTTCGCTGGAAAAATTGTGTATTTCACTAATAGGGACGTTTGATATTATCTTTTTACCTTTATTTGATCGGTCGATATTGTACAAAACTTAATTCAATATTTTGATTTGATTACAATATCAACCAATACTGATATACAGTACACTGGTGAAAAAAAAAAAAAAATCCTTTAAATACTATAGAATCTCAAGTATAATATTTTTGTGTGTAAATTGTGTTTGTAAATACTTTTTGAGTGTGTTAAAATGTGTAGCTGAACTAAACATACACAAACAAAGATAAATTATAGTTTTTTTTA
>JAFBJS010008422.1:0-21678 GCA_016785265.1 Paraplagusia blochii
CAGACAGGAAGGTTTGGAGGAAAAGCTAGAGAAGACAGATTGAGATGGTTTGGAGATGTTCAGAGGAGGGACAGTGAATACATTGGTAGAAGAATGATCCTAGAGATGGAGCTACCAGGTAGGAGACAAAGAGGAGATTGATGGATGCAGTGAGGGAGGATATGGAGGTAGGAATGGAGATGGAAACAGCTGATTTGCTTTGGAATATTTTCAAAAAAGGACAGGCTGAACATAAAAGAAAGAAAAGAAAATATATATATAATTTTCAAAAGAAAAATAGTTATGATAAAGGACCTTTCTTTGTTTTCACCTAATGTGATCTAAATATTTAAATTGTTTTCATTAAAATGCTCCCCTATACTATACAATTCTTTGTGAGAAATTTTAAATATACCTTAAATAAGTACATTTAAATATATTCAAGTTTTGATAGAAGAATAAATAAAAGACAAGAAAATGTCCCTTAGTGACCTGTGAGTGTCCCTGGTGTCTTGTTATTCTCCTTACTAATGTGTTAATTAATTTTGTCAGGTAATAGTTATATTTGTTGGCCGAGTTGCAAAAAAACACATGCAGGGTTTTTTTTTTCGTTTTCTTTTTTGCTTCTTTTATTCATCGTTTTACTTAAAACAAATGTAATTATGTCCTTTCATGTCAAGTATAAAATTAAACACAGCTTAGTTTTTCCTTAACTATTAGTTCAGCGTCCTTTGAAGTAGAGCTGACTAGAAGCAGAAATGTTCCACATTTTCTAAAAACCCACTGCAGCAAAAATACCTTCCCTGCAGTTTGTGCATCTAAATGAAAAAGTTCAGCAGTACTTTTTAAACACTTGTTAATTGCTAATGTCCATCTTATCGCTCAGTTTCACTGAAGGGAGTGAAGTCAGTGAAGTGGATCGTCTTGTGTATTTAGCAACATCCAGAGGACTCATTAGATCAGAGTTAATGAGGACCTCACATTGTAGATTCCTGTTTCAGTGTTTACGGTCATTGGTGCAGCAGAATCAAGAACAGACCAGTCCTAATTAAAACGCAACACTCTCGTCGGCTTTGGTCCCAGTTTGGTCTCTGTCAAAGGCCGATCGTCAAGAGCAACACCAGTCAAAAATGCCTTCATTTTTCTTCTGTGTTCTTGTTGTGTTGTTGTTCAAACCCCTGGGTAGAAACCAATACCCTGAGAATTCTTTAAGCTGCAATGTTTTGCATGCGGGCCGTCACTGAGTCTTTGCACCATAAATCAAGTGAATATACCTTCTCTTTGACAATTCTGTTGTCAAAGACTGCACAGAATAAGTATAAATAGTATTGTTTCATTTTCATAGTGGTGATATTGTTGGTAGATTTGGATAAACTTTCATAAATCTGATCAAAACTTCTGGCTTTACTCCATGTAGGATGTAACAAAGACACAGCAGAGTAAAACATAAATGTAAGAGGAAAGGTTTTACATGTTAGGGAGAAGTTTCAGTTCAATGTATTGGAAAACTGTAACTGGCAATAAAATGTGGTAGTATTAGCACAAGTGTCCATGGTGAAATCAAACTCTCAAAGTTTAAAGTTTAAGTTGTTTTAAGAATTATGGAAACCATCCACTGCTACAATTTCCATAATTTCCCCAAGGATACTTCAGCGGGATTTATAAAGATCTGTCTGTCTGTCTGTCCACCTGTCTGTCCGCCTATCTATCTATCTGTCTATCTATCTGTCAATCTGTCTATCTATCTATCTGTCTACCTACCAACCCACCCACGAAGATATACCAGCTTTGATACGAGACATGAGTGACATGATATAGTTTTGCATTAGATAATTAGGTACCAAAATCTTGCTTTGGTTTTATTATTATTAATTTTTGTTATCATTGGCCGCCTTGTTGGCTGCAGTGAAGCAGACATGGGTCCACAAGGCCCCCAGTTTGGATTGCCCTACCGCCCAGTTCCCGCTGAGGTGCTCTGACCATGGTATCATCCCGGGCGCTTGTTCAACGGACTGTCGTAAAATGCAGAGGAAAGATTTCCTGAAGGATACTCCTGAGGGATTAATGAAATTCATTATTAATATTATCATTATTCTCCACAGCCGACTTTCGACAATTTATAGCATTCGTATGGCTGAAATCAATTTAACATTTATGGATGACTTTTACATGTCGTTTGTCATACTTCACATAACCTTGCCATCTATCTGTTCCTGACGCGGCCCCCATGTCTAATATTACCTGGAAAGGAGCTTCTGTATTTTTAGTTTTCTAAATGTAAAATCTAAGGCATATTTCTTTGTCGACGAGTGTGAGTCCATTGAATCTGACAAGGTTTCTGCACCAGGTTAATAAAAGGTTTCATAAGACTCTGAGTTAGTGGAGTATATTTCATGTCTCTGTGAGTGTCTGTCATGGAGGAGTGACACATTGTAATGCAGTGTTGCTGGGGGACTCCAAGGTCACTGTCAACGTCATTGACGACGGCGGCGTACATTCTATTATATTCTTTATCGTATATAAAGAGGAAGCAGCCAACTGCCTCTCCACCCACTCACTACCTCGCCTGTCATTCTACGTTGTTACTTCAATATAGAATGGAAGTTTAGTTGTTTATTTAACCAAGTGGGTTAGGGTCCTTAAGGCTTCAATACACCAGCTGCCAGGTTGCTACTGAAGTGCTGTGAACAAAGCTGTGTCCACACCCACATAACTTCCAGTTTGCGCAGCACCCACAGGAAGGCCCACAGTATGGTGTGCCCACATGTACAAGACTCAAATCTGACCTAAGGGCCACAATTTATCCTAAAATTGGACAAGGGGCCAAGTCAAGAGCAGTGAGATGGGGCGTTCCGTTGAACTAAGATAAATGGCATATAAAAGTTATCATAAAGGCTATTAGAAATGCAGTATTTTGGGTTTTATACATGTCAGCTACTGGGGAAACGCAGGTATTGCAGGGAAAAGACAGAAGTATTATTGTAATTTAAATTAATTAATTAATTTTGACAAAGATGGCGGGCCTCATTAAAAAGCTCAACGGGCCGCATCTGGCCCCTGGGGCCTTAGTTTGCCCATCCCTGCCCTAGACCATCAGCCAGGTTAAGGTAAACTACCTAAAATATCTTGAAGAAGGGAAAAGGAAATGGTACGTTTTCCAGATGTCAGTGGATGTTACCCAAAACATTCATTAGACAAAGGAATGATGAGTTCACCAAAAACAGCAAAACTGGAAGAGTGGGATTAGTTAAATATGTAATACATGTCATGGTGGGGGCATTGGGTAGTGGATGTGTAGAAGTAAGAAGTAAAGACTGCAAAGTCTATGTGTTCATTCCAGATGCAGGATGAAAAATGCCCCCCAGCAGTCTAGGCCTCTAGCAGCATATGTTTAGACTATTATAACCAGGACATGCCAGAGGTGGGTTTTGAGTCTACACTTTAAAGGTGTAGACAGAATCTCACTCTCCTACTGCGAGTGGGAGTTGTTTCCACAGGAGAGGAGCCTGGTAACTAAAAGTTCTACCACCTGTTCCACCTTTATTTATTTTAGGGATGATCAGTAAAGTTCTGGGAACAGAGTGATCTTTTCATAACCAGAGTTGAACGAATGAATGTATGTTTAATAAACCAGGTCTTGTACATGAAACCATCCTTGTTTTATAATTCCATTCTCAACATATTCTGTTTTACAATTCTATAATTCACTCACCTGCCTTAACACAGTGAAAATCTAGGGTGTGGGCAAACTTTTTGACTTGAAGGCCGCAATTGATTTGGTCCTTTAATATGACATAAGTGCAGGTTTGGAGCAAGTTATATGGAAAGGTAATTTGAAACGACTAAAATGCCTTTAGATCACTCTGCCATCTATTGGGAAACTATGAGCATTGCAGGAAAATTACGCACCCCATTTAACCCTCCATCATTGTCCAGGACTTTTACCAGGATTACCAGCAGTCACAGGGGTAGCAGTCTCCATGACTGCCATGAGGTGAATCCTGGAGATGTGCACCAAAGACTTTGCCTCCGGGCCAAAGCACAGCACAGTACTAACCAATTGGATCAGTTGGTGGACTGAATTACAAAGCCCAGGCCATTGTCCATGCTTCGATTCTAGGACATGAAAACACCAGAAACACCAGAAAGGGCAGAAAGATCCCAAAAAACAACATGAATAAAATAAAGCATTTTACGTTAGGTTCCATAGAAAGGGTTATTCATTTTCCGCTAATCTCGGCAATCTCGTTTGAATCGGATTACCCCCCGTCCCCCAAATAAATGACATTAAGTCTTCTGAAAGGTTGTTTTATATCTGGCGAGGCTAGATTTATTTCATGAATCTAAATCGTTGATAAATAACAAATATTTTTCTCATCAACTTTATTGTAGCTCGTCTTCTGCTCAGCAGATCATTGTGTAAATGCCTCTTGTTAATACAGCAGCAACAGTGGGAGCGTGTGTGTAACCTTGATCTGCTGCTGTGTGTGGTTGCTGTCTCTGAAGCTTCCGTGTCCCCCGCAGAGCTGATTGCACTGACGAATACTGTAGGAGTCACATTTGGAGGTTGTGGGTGTTTGTGGTGGACCGGTTTGCAAATCCCCCCCGCATTAGAGCGGCTTCTCTATAATTGTAGAGAAAATAGTCTCTCCTAAAACTACTATGAATAATTTATGGCACATTTCAGACTGTAATGGTGCAGCAAATAAGCTACATGGGTATTTTTCTTGTCTTGTTTTAATCTCTCTGCTCACTGAGAAGTGGGTGAGTTTCTTGCTAATTGAATATGTATTATAGCGCATTACTTTAGCAAGTGAAATGTGTTGGTTTAGATCCTCTTCCTTAACGCTCGGCTCTGGGAGAGGTCTGTCAATCACTGTCAATTATCTGATATTCTTAAATCTTTTACAACTTACTCTTGAAAGTTGTAAAAGTATAATTTTTGGGGCTACATAAGGCATTGTGCTACAACAGCTGCTATCATCGCCATCTTTGTAGTCACAAATCTGTCCCGTAATGCTAGCAATTAAACTTAATTTTTTTCTGTTTATCTATCACCAGTCAGCAAGGGCAGCTGTCTCCATGACTGCCACCCTGATCATACCGCACCACCTTCCTGTGTGTGGTTTTGTGGGTTGGGACTAATAAATGTACCAACCCACAAAACTCTAGGTGGTGCCTATGCCATGGGCTGCAGACCAGCACTGGTCCATGGGTCAATAAGTACTAGTCCACACAGAAAGAATGCATGACGCAGATATTTTCTTTCTTTTTTTTTATTTTCTGGTTCTGAAGTTTGCTTTATGTTGAGAAACTAGCGGTCACCTTTCGCTGCGTCTGTCTGTAACTGACACTTGATACATGTCAAGATCCCTGATTGACAAAAACAAACATTCTTAGTTCAGAACAAGAGCCTTCTTGCATTTATTTGCTGCATTTATCAGAAATATCAGAATTTCAGGAGTCTTACTGAAATATCCATTTATTGTGACAGTGCGTTTATACACATTAAGCCTGCACGACATAATACTCTCTAATGAGGCAATGAGGCCATCACAACTGCATTACCACTTGGCGACCAAGTACTTTGCATTAAAGACAAGCACAATGCTATGAGGACTTCAACTTCCACTTTTATTTGTTTATAGTGCCAGATCATAACAACTGTTATCTCAAGGCACTTTACAACCAAGCATGCATAAAAACAAGAATAAAAAAGAATATATAGAGATGGCCCCTGCCCTTATAGACCCTGTCTCTTATACACATCTAGATGTGTATAAGAGACAGAGGTTGTGTTTTCCCTCCCTCTTTCCTGAGACCAGGGTAAAGCACAGTAACAGAAAATAATTTGGCTTCTTTCCCAGCACAAAATATACACCGTTTATATGAGGACTTCAACTTCAACTTTTATTTGTTTATAGTGCCAAATCATAACAACTGTTATCTCAAGGCACTTTACAACCAAGCATGCATAAAAACAAGAATAAAAAAGAATATATAGAGATGGCCCCTGCCCTTATAGACCCTCACACCGGCTGAGGAACAACTCCCAAAAACCCAGAAAGGGAAAAAAAAAGGAAGAAACCTCAGGGTGATCGACAGTGGAGGGGATCCTCACCCAGTACGGACAGGCAGGCTAACTAAACATTAGCAAGTAAAAACAAAAATTTCTAATAGGTCTACAAATAAAATAAGGGCTCTATAAAGTCAATTCATGGTCCAATCAAGCTCATATGCTCCATGAGACAAAGTCCAGGGTCAAGATCAGACAGTAGGGACCTAGGGGAGTTGGGCCAAAGATCTGCAGGCAGAGTCCTGTGTCAGGCTCAGGGCAATGGGATTCTAGGGAAAGAATAAAGACTCTGGGGATGCAAAGTCCCCGGCAAGAGGTGTTAAGTCTACCACAAATAATAGATAGAAAAGTTGTACTAGGAAAAGAAGGGAGAAAGAGATAGAGGGCAACAATGTGGCCCACATGGGGTCTACGGCTGGACCTGTACACCACCATGGGCGCACTCAAAAAGAAAAGCCTTAAGTCTACGGACCAGAACTGGCAGCTGGTTCCAAAGTAGTTTTATACCTCACTTATACAATAGTATACACAGTGGCTTAATTGCTTAAATATTATTAACTTGGATTTACAATATTTCTGAGCAACAATTCTACTTCTGAACCAATTATATAACATCCAATGGGTTAATATTGAGTCTATTTGTCGTTTTTGTAATTCTTTCCTCTTCCCCTGTGGTATAGCTGGTATACAAAATACACATGGTACATATTGTTTCATTGTTATACATATGAACACACGTCTTCTGTGTGGCTCAACATCTCATCCCGACTGCATTTTTCATCATTAAGCAGTACAGCAGGGGTTTGTACAGTACATTTGAGGCTAATTACCATGTTGATGCTTTCACACAGTGACTCACAAGCACAACATTGACATTCCAGAGGGAATGAATATATATAGCCTATGAATGGAGTATTTATGGATGTACTCATTAGCAAAATTCATTCTGTTTGCCCTCTCAGTGAATAAGACTCTTGTGAACAAATGAACACAAGGAAAGAAGGCTTTACATGTAATATCCGGGGTAAAAATGTAGTTTTGCACAGTGATAATCGGTGATCATCAATTGGCAAAAACGAACAATCTGACGTCCAATCAGCAGATGACTAGATTCCAAAGAAACATAAAAAGTTTAGACAACAATGCAAATGTTTACTTTCTATTTTTTTTATTAATTTAATGTCTGGCCCTGTGGGTGTCTATCCAGTAAAATTCTGGCCACCCAACAAATATAGCTATACACTCATAGATAAAATATGTATAAGATTATGCAGTTTTTCAAAAAAAGTAAACCAGTAAATTTGTTTTAGGTATGTCTCTTTTTAAGCAGTACCAAAGTTTTAAAAGAAGCTTAAAAAGGTAAAGAGAATTATGGAGTCATCAGGCGGGTTCATTTTTAATCCTGGAGCTGTTTGATGAACCAAACAGAATTTGGAATGGTAGTTCGGCTCAGATAGTAAAAGTACCTGTTAGATCTGAGAGCATACCTTAGGAATTCACTTCCTGCAGCGCAACATGGGTCGAGTCTGAACTTGCACACTGTACCCAGGTCACTCACCTACACCCTCACAGGCCATTCTTGGCCGATACCGATTCCCGGATCTCGATTCCCAGAAGGTCTGACCTGTCAAAACCATTTTTTTCCGATACAGATTTTCTATCTAATAAATAATTTGAATCATACAAAAGAACACACAACAATAGAGATGGACTTGATGTAGCTCAAATTCATCATCCAGCCATTGAGCATTTAAACTCACGTTTGAAGTCTAAGGTCCATTGTTAATCTTCAAACTACTCTGGCAGTATGTATCAGAAAAGTACCGCCCGGTTTACAAACCCTTCATCGTGTATCACGCTAAAATGCTGGTCGTCCAGCGCCATGAATTCCATGTGATGTGGTTGCCAAGACTCTGATGCATCCCTCCTCTTAGCAGAGGAAACCCGGAATGTAAGACGGTGACCGACTGGTCACTGATTTGGATATACAACTAGCGTTTTTAATTGGCGGCTGATAGACCGGTGCATCCTTTCTTTAGATTCATGACAATGCTATTTTTCTGATTAGCTTGCCAGGTAGTTCCTGTGCAAAATAGTTGTTGAGTTTTACCATTTCACGTCAGAATAACGATCAAGATTTTCCTAATCTTAATAGATACAGGATGTTGATGTTACCACATAATGTCACAGTTCGGAGACTTGACATAAGGAAAAATTGATGTTTTCACAGTTAAGAAAATCCAACATTGTTATTTTTTTGCATCAACACAGAATCAGCTGAAACTGATCCTGTCATTTTCAAATGTCAAATATGTTATTACTCCAACTGACAAGACTGAAAAGAGTTGCAGACACCGACTGTTTTTGTGCCTTAAAAATTCAACGTTAAACTTTTACTATTGGATTTTCTCCTCCCCTTGTTAAAATGCAACCTTTAAATCACAAAGAGTAAATGTCACACGACAGAAAGTGTGTCTAAAAATACTGGAATTTCGTGAAGTAATTTCTGTTTTTCTAAAAGCCCAAGAGAGAAACCAAACTGAATGTTTCAGGGGGGAAACATGTCCATCTCTGACCAATAAAACCTTGAGCAATAGGACTGCATAATCTCCGTCTACCCACTGAGCAGTTCAACCCAGCATGAACACCGTGTGCAGAACATTGGCTGGTTCCGTTCACTGGCCTGTCCATTTCTGCCTCCCTAATCATTTGTTTTGACTGGTTTTATTGTTAGCTCTGCCTGTTCATAGAGACGTCCCTCTAGACAATAAATCATGGCTTTAATAAAAATCCATGACCAACAGAATTTTAAACCAAGAACCACCCGCTGGCTTAACTTGTGTTTGTGTGGTTGATGCAATAACCAAACAAGTAAACAGCACTTGGTGGCATAATATAAGCATGCATGAATTCAGTGTTTATTTTCCTTAGTGGGTTCAGGGGGAGTGAAGAGCTTATCCTAGTGGGAAGTGGATGAATCACCATAGCTAACACTCATTTATTTTATTTTTTACAAACGGATGCTGGTGTAAACAAAAATCCAACCATAATCTGTTCTCAATTTGTAGCTTAAAATTGAAATATGGTGGGAAGTCTGGAGCTTTGTATGACTAACAGTCACTAGAGAACAGTTATGCTAAGAAGTTAGATGCAGGTGTATGTGCCAAGCATGCAAACATGTTCCTAGCTTTTTAAATTCAAGCATAGTAAAATATGTCTTTTCCTGGTGAGGGTCTGCATGCAATCTTCCCTCTAGGGTGCACGACTGTGCAGTCCTCTCAGACTAAGAGCACACATGACTTTGCAGACCATTAAAAAATGCTTGTATTTTTCTTTATTAGACTTATAAATATGTATGGCTGATAATATCGGTACACCAAGACTATCGGCCCGATTGCAGCAGCCTTTTTAATATGGGAGAGTATTGTGTGTATTCTGAGAACACACAAACAACGCTTTAAACGTAAAATACATTTGTGAATTCTTCCAAATACGTTTGTGAATTGTGGTACACGCATGCAAATCGTACTTTTAATTTATGAAACTACGCTCAAGCTAATTTGTATTTTTGAGACTCAAGAACCAAGTTTACGTCCTACAATAATGGCGAGCACTCAAGTGTAGGTATCATGTGATAACATGCTTACATACTTACACTCAAACGCTCGCCATGGCTGCTTACAGACGCAATTATTGTAGGACGTGAACTTGGTTCTTGGACACAGTATAGTGACGTCACAGACAGGCCCTCAAGGGGACGTTGCCGTGTAATTGGCTGCAAACGAGTGAAACTTTTGATTGGCTGGTGACGGAGTGACGTAGCAAAATTACGCTCACAGATCTGGTCGGCGTAAGACGAGTCTCAGAAATACAAATTAGCGTGCGGTTAGTTTCACAAATTAAAAGCACGATTTGCATGCGCGTACCACAATTCACAAACGTATTTGGAAGAATTCACAAACGTATTTTAACGTGTGAAGCGTGTTGTTTGTGTGCTCTTCTCAGAATACGAACGCATGTTCCATCATCACCGAATTAAAGACTCAACGTTGTTGCCACAGTCATTACTGTAGCTGGTGGTAGTTGGGAGCCATCTCATCTAAGACACTGGAACAGGGATGCATTTGCATCCACACTTCTGGGCCTGACTTAATGTTTAGCATTCTTATCGTTAAACTGCAGACAAAGCAGTCATGCACAGCAGCAGTGACAATGTGAAGAATAAAGAATGTTGCTATGTATTTTGCTCTGAGGCTGATCGATGTATAAAGTATGGAAGGGTATAGGCGTTACATAGTTAATGGATTTGTGTTGACTGTGGCAATGTCATTTCTATTTCTATCTGGCACAGCTGCAGCTATCTTGACAATGCCTGGATTGGAGCGCATATATGCTGAAATGCATTGTTTGGAGATCAGTGTAGGCAGAGTTACAGTAGAAAATGCAGAGAACAGGGTATAATGGAAAACAGTAACAAAAGGAAAAGAAAATTACTTGTCATTGTGACATTATGAAACTCAACACTGGGATGTATGTAATGTAATCTCTGCAATCACCAAATTAAACAGTGTTAGAATTGAGATGGGACGGTGCCATTCTCAGTGCACCTCAGTGGTAACTGGGGTATGTATGTAGGTAGGTAGGTATGTAGTGGTGCTGTGAAAGAAAGATGGCGTTTAAAGGGTTGGTAGAGGGCACCACATTGATATACTGAAGGTAGTCCAGATTGTAGGGAGTTGAGGTTGAGGGAGAGAACATCCTGAGGGCCAGAAAGAAGATCTTGGATTGATTGTGAAGGTCAGGAGAAGTGCCTAGTGGTTAAGGGAGTAGACTTGGTTCTGCAAGGCCCCCCTGTTCCAATCCCCTTACCGCCAAGTTACCGCTGAGGTGCCCAGAGCATGATATCGTCATGTGGGCCCTTAAAAGTTGCCCACTCCTTACTTTGGTGACGGGTTAAATGCAGAGGCCAAATTTTGATGTGCGCTGTGGTGTGAAACACAACGACTCAGATCAGTTGATTGAAAATTTAAGTCAGGTGTCCCGCTGGTTGGTTACAGCAAAAACCTGCAGCCACACCAGCCCTTTGTGGATCCGGTTTGACACCCCTGTTCCAGACTGATGTATGCCAAAAATGTTATGCCCCAACTGAAACGTTAGCTGCTCTGGGGTTCTTCATTTTCTGTGTGAACCTGACTGTCTCCACAAGAAAAGGGGGTCTTCAGACCCCGCCCAAACTCACCAAGATAAGGGTATGGATGACGTAAGCCCCAGAGACACCTGCTATGAGACAGAAGAACTCTGTAGATGTAACCTCCTGGCTATGGCAAAGGGGTATAAAACCTAGGTTCGAGGACAAGGAGTCAGTTATCGCTCCGGGTACTGAGACCTGAGTAATCGGCGAGCTGCTAGGTACAATCCTGACTTCCAAGCTTGGTAAAGCAATTTCCTCTTTATACTTTACTTAAATTGTGATCTTGTCTACCTATTTGACATTTCTAATTGTTTTTGTTTAATTTCTGAATGAGTTACTGATCAGATCATGATGTGATCGTGAACATTCTATACACCAAATTCTAACGGTTTTTTGTCTCTGGTTTGGAGAGAAACTAGAACACGCTCTACAGTATGTATGTGTGTATGCTTATATATGTGTGTTTGTGCATGTATTTTAGCAGCAGCTCCTTCTCTTATGATCCCACTCTGCTGAAAGTTAAGCTTAACAGCTCAGGCATTTGTGCCCCTCTAAGGCTGTACCCTATGGCTGCTCTGGGTGAAATAATGAATTGGGCTGCAGGCCAAAGCCTTTTCTAAGCCGTGGCTAATAATGGAGTTGAGGGGGGAAAATATTGGCCTTTCCTGATGCTGAATTCCTCATGTGTGTGACTTTACCTGCCACACAAAGGTCAGGTTTCTCAGAAACAGCAAGAAAAGAGCAGCAAAGAGAGGTTTTCAGTTCAGTTAGTGAGATGCTTAGCTGTGAAAATCTAGAAATAATCCAGATTGAGTGGTGAGAGATTAGACTTGGTAAGCTTGCTCTCCTACATTTCCCAATGGAAGGTATAAAAGTAATTGAAAAGAATTGTTCCTGGAATATTAGGGATAGCTTTATCAAAAATTGAGGATATTGGTCACAATATTAGGATGAAACTTGAAGAATTAAAACGCTAGCGTTTTCAGTCTGATACCTCAGCCCAGGTTGTTGAGTCACGTGCAATAAAAACTCAGGACATTATCCACTTAGCAACAGGAGCCATCTAGAGGAGGAGGAAAGAATTGAATCGATGTCTGTATCAGGAAATATTCCATGTTGCAGTATCGGTATCAGTAGCATCGATACCATCTGGAGGTGTTCCTATTGTTTTCAGCGTGGGGTTGAAGCCATCCCTTCTGCAGAATGTTCTAGTTCCTTTACGTTTCTTTGAAACATGTTTCTTTGGAGTGAACATGAGTTGCTCCTTATCCATCCTCACCTTCTGACAGTTTGTCCACATCATCATTCCAATCAGCAGCACTTCTCTCTTTACCTGCCTATATACGTGCGTGTCTGTGTTGATCTCCAGCCAACGCTCATATACACAGTCTTCTATTTTAACTGGTATGAGACATGACATTTGATGTATACATTTTCTTCTTTCAGCTTGTCCCTTTTTCAGGGGCTTCCACGGCGACAGCAACATTTTCCTTTTCATATCTATCATTTAAATGATAGGTATGAAAATATACAAATATGGACATACAAGTACATGTATACTGTACACTTGTATTGGGTACAGGTCTCCTGAAATCGTTTCAAATACATGGTACACTTTCATTCATCTACTTGTTGTTACTATATACTTTACCGACCCTCGTTAAGCTGGAAGGCAATAAAAATCTTTATTTTTATTTTTCTCTCATTAACAGGAGGTGATCTCCAGCAGAAACAAATGTCCGTATTAAACAAAAAAGTCTTTTGAGTGACTCTTCCATCACTTTGGCTAATGCATAATAAAATTGAGTATGGTATGAATTAGGGTTTAATATTTTTTCCCGAAAATGACAAAAATCTAATCTCAGGAAAAAACGAGCTATTTCCCGGGAATACCGTAATTTATTTATTTAATATTTACTGTACCCTATGTATAGGCCTTATTTAAATATCATTCAAATATTCGTGCCAACCTGCTCAGCAAGACCGTTTGCCGTCCGCATTACTGTATGTCAGTGCTTCTCAAATAGTGGGGCGGGAAATAATTGAGAAGCACTGCTGTATGACAACATATAGACACACGTCATTTTTTTTCCTCCCAATTTGTCCTCGGTCCCGTCTTCATATATTCAGATTCCCGGGAAATGGTTCTCATTGCATTTCCCAGGAATCCCAGTTTCCGAGATTAAACCCTAGTATGGATAAAAGAAAATAGTTACAACACAGGAAAAGACAAAATATTATTGCACTGAGAGATTGATGTTATTTTCTACACAGTTGAACAGTGACGTGAACTGAAAAATACTCTCTCCTGCTTTCTATGTTCCTATATGCATACATGCAGTTTATGTATGTGATACATACATAAACTGCATGTATGCATATAGGAAATGTATACGTCGCATACTTATTTGTATATACTAGACATTGGCGAACCAAGGCGCAAGTGCCAGATGAGAGGGCTCAGAGAGGAGGGAGTGTCCAAGTGTCCTGGAAGACTTTGTTTTAAGCATTGTCCCAACCCTTACACAGTGATTAAAGTATTCATGAGGCATACAAGGCATTCATGGATAAAAGAGAGCATACAACACCATGTTGTTTCTCCACAGGGGTTTCTGGCACCACCCAAATCACACTGCACCATACTGTGAGACTTCCACAAGAATTCATACTTAGTTATGTGGGGTTTGGGACAGTGCTATGCTCAGAGCACCTCAGTGGCAACCTGCTAGTTGCTGGATTCAACCCTGAAGCTTCGCGACCCAACTGTGGTTACTTAACCGTAGGCCACCGCTGCCGCATGAATGCAGATCAAATTTGACATTTTTCACCCTTCAAGGAATAATCTTTTAACAGTCAGTCTTGGTTAGAACATTCTCCTGCATTGGCAAATCTCTCTTATTAAAAATAATTCTAACAATACAAAACATTTTGGGTGTCAATTTCTACAAACTGAATATTTGCAATCCGGAAAATGTTTGTTGGTAGTGTTTCAACTTCTTCCCAAAGCTTTGTTTATTCTATATTGGGGTGACACAGTAGGGTGTCCTTGTCTCTGAGGGGCATTATAGAAGTGAGATACAGTGCGATCACACTCTTACGCTCTCCTCTCTCACCTCTGTGATCCTTTTTCACACCACTGACTTTCATTCCACACCTCAGTCAACGCTGCTGGTGGGAAAAGAAAACCGAACATCACTTTTGCACATAACCGAACCACAAAGGTTGTTCTATCAGGGCATTCTAGGATAGTTGTCTTACTGGAAGCACTGTTAAAACTAACGTTACTTACAAATATATATAATTTAATTTAATTTAATTCCTGCACCTAATGTGTGTCTCTCTCCTGTACAGTATATTTTTTTCCACCCAACTGTGACAGTTAAAAGAAATCTTTAAGATATTCTTGTGCTATCATTCCAACCTATGGTGTTAAAACATATTTAACATGTGATCAATAATGGCAAACACAGCTGAAAAAATTAACACTTATGCGGAAGTATATATATATATATATATATATAAAGTATATTTCTGATTATTCAAATGTGAAGACAACTGGATGGGGTAGGTGTCTTGCAGGCGTTTCATCCCTCATCCAAGAGGCTCCTTTAGTTCTTCTCATTTCAGTTGAGAACTAAAAATGAAAGGAAGTCACATGACCTAGATGACTGAGAACCTACACAGACATAGTAGCATGTTTGTATAGGTCAATGACATAGACAGTGACTTAGTCTGAATATATGTTGCACAATAGGAGTAAGTAACTATAGTTCCCTGGTACAGAGAAACAGCCCTGCCGATGCTTCTTTTTCTAGTTCTTTCCCCTTGACAATATATTTCATTGTGACCTCGAATGTTTTCTATAGCAGTAATAACGCGGAGAGTGTGTTGGTAAGTACCTCTGCCAAGGATGTCCCACAGTGTCACCTGATTTAGGGTTCTGTCTTCCTGGGCCCAGAGAATAGCTGTCAGTGATTGCCGTACTTCTGTGGCCTGTTACCTTCATGAACAGGAAATCACTTTTTTAACAGAGCTCATTGGTGACTAAGGATCATACTGCTGTAGTGGTATGACATGTTCTATTATAGGCTTCATTTCTATGTGTACGTGGTTGCCATTTGGACAACTGTCTCTGGCTCAGTATTTCAGTACCATCTCATAATGTTAGCAACAAGGGAGCAACCTGTATATTAGGAGAAAATGTTTTCTTTCTTCTGAAAAATGAATACAAAGTGATACGTACGCTCTGTGCAAGATGGCTGCGCCAATGATTATACGCGCTAGGATGGTTAGAAAGATAGATACAGTAGATAGAACTTTATTAATCCTTTGGGGGAATCAGACGTAAAGATGCTGAGGTTCTCTTTAGGGGTGACAAGGATGGACAGGATCAGGAATGAGGTGATTAGAGGGACAACACAGACAGGAAGGTTTGGAGAAAAAGCTAGAGAAGACAGATTGAGATGATTTGGACATGTTCAGAGAAGGGACAGTGGATACATTGGTAGAAGAATGATCCTAGAGATGGAGTTACCAGGTAGGAGACAAAGAGGAGATTGATTGATGCAGGGAGGGAGGACATGGAGGTAGTTGGGGTCAGAGTTGGGGACACAGAGGACAGCAGGAGATGGAAATTGTTGACTCACTGTGGCAACCCCTGAAAAAAGGACCAAAAAAGGACCACCTAAAAGGAAAAGAAGTGAATTGGGGAACCCTATTGTAGTTTTATCCCCCCCACAATGTCTCAGGACAGGAAAATAGACCGTTACATAAGTTTAGTGCAAAAAGTTCATTCTTTGCCAGGCATTTTGATGATCATTTCATGTTTCTTTGAATTATCCAATCTTAGGTTCATTGAAAGAAATGAGTTCAGCCAGGTTACGGCAAAAGGTTTGTTGCAAAAATTTCTGTCCCTTCTTTATGGTGAGGCATTGTCTGCAGAACCAGCCTCTTCACGATTGTGGTTCGCGAGCAGTGTTACCGCTTGACATGTCATCGTATCAGACCAGTGGAGTAGGTGATTAATGACAACACTCCAGCAACATGGTTGCCGCCATGTTTTTTATTTTTTTTTATTTTTTTTTTAATTACTGAGGAATTCTTCCAAAAATTCCTCTGCATTCAACTGTATAGAATAGATTCTACACAGTTCTAAATACTAATAAAAATTTGGACAAACTAATGGAATTTTTAAGGGGAGATGTGTAATAAAAACGTCGGGTTACTGGACACCCACATTTTTTTTTCTTGGCCTTTTAACATCTTCTTACCTTTATTTTATTTCTTTTTCAGTGACTCGATAAAGAACCTATCACAATATTATATATCAGGGATAAATGTGACTCTAAGGGATTTTCTTTGTTCACCTTGCGTGAATGTAAACCTTTTTGCAAATGAAGATTCCTGTTTATTCTTGCTGTCACAGCCCATTGCCTGTGGCAGCCTCCTCCTGCACCCACTCCACAGTCTCCTCCAGGTGCTTCACAATCTATTTCAGCATCGTCTCGTCATCGTCAATCATGGGTAAATGCATAACTGTCTCCATACAGTCCCCCCCTGCCTCCTTCCCTGTATAAACTGCCTTTTGTTCCACAGTGAGAAACCAACAAATGTAAGGTATAAATTGCCTCATTTGTTACGTGAAAGACCGCTCAGAAGATTTATTCATACAGCAATGTATTTTTTAATGTAATTATTTCACTTGTCAGATACAAGTTGCTTCCATGACCGCCTGCTGACAGTTTCCTTAATGACTGAAACAACGAATGGCGTTTCCTGTCCAACAACTGTCTGCAAAGATGAGGCCTCCCTGTCTGTTTTCATCCTCCTCTCTCAGTCTTCAGTTATATTCCTTAGCCTCTTATCCCAAAGTTAACCAGCCACAGATTCGTCAGTGTTTTAGATTTTTTTTTAAAGCTCTATAAAAAGTGTTTGGCAGCTGATTAGTCACTGCGTCAAAAGGTATTTTATTATGGGGAAATAAAAAGCACTTGAGGCTGACGCTGACTTAAGGAGTACTCTTGTGTCTTAGTTATGTGTTTCTCTAATGCCGTTTTCACACTGGCACTTAATTCAGTATTCGCTGCGACGCAAAACCAGTGTCATTCCGCGTTTGCATTCACATTACAAACTAACACGCATTCGCTCCTCAACTAATGCGCATTAACTAATGCACCTCTAGACGGTGCTTTCGATACCGAATTAACTAATACGGGTGTAAATCAATAAAAAGTATAACGGTTGTCGCTCCCCGTAAACACAACAACACCCGTATTAGTTTAAAGAGCTCGTAAAATGCTACGGGAGTGGCTCATCTCCTTGTCAACCGCTATATGTTGCTGCATTATTAGGAACAGGATTACAAAACACTTCCTCATATTTTCTCTCCTTGTCTTCTTCATTCGTTCTTTGTGTCTCCTTCTCATCACTTTCATACGTTGCCTTGATCATTCTTTAACCTGCTCCATTTATTCCTCAAAACTGCACTTGCGTTTGTTGACATAATTCATGTTGAATAAAACCGCATATTAAGTTGTTTTATAACCACGTGATCAAGTTGAAACTGGACCATGTTTAGACTAATGCGCATTCGCTCCCTTATTGTGTAGGAATGCTAAGTGGGTATCGAATGCGCAGCGAATACCAAAATAAACTGAATGTGAATGCAAAGTGAATCGAATCCGGATTAGTTAATACAGGATTGAATCCCTAATTAACTACTTCGGTTTTCGATTCCGAATTGAATGAGAAAACGGTATAAGATACCTATAGGGTAGTGAGTTTAGATAAGCTACTGTGAACTACTTTCTGTATTTAAGGGGAATGAAACATATGCCATGTAGCAAAATCCGGTCGTGTGTCTGGCAGTGATTGATAGCAAAGTCATTGTTTAAGGAAGAGGACTTGGGTCCGAATCCACTTGCTTCCAGGTTGCCACTGAGGTGCTCTGTGCATAGCACAGTCCCAACCCACATAACTTTTTGGGTTCACCACCTACAGGAAGGCTCACAATATGGTGACAAGTAGATGAGAATGAATGAATGAATGGCAACCCAATTGAAGTATATTTAGGCTGTGAAGACAGTTACTACAACATTTTACACTAGGTGTCTTCAACATCTTCATGGACCACCTTAGGTGCTTGAGGAGTATGTTCCTGAACAGGCCTAGTCGCAGCCCGCATGTCTCTCTACCTCTCTCTCTCTTCGTGGTCATCATGTGGGACAATCCTATTAAGAGGGGAGGTCACATCACTCTGAACTGACCAGGTGACATAAGCTTAAAGGATGAAAGAGGATCAAGTGACTTTACATAAGAGGGCGCTGTAGATTTAGACGGGTTTTAGGTAGACAGTGGAGTGATTGACTATGTGTTGCTTTAAAATATCTTTACGTGAGGTACTGCAGACTGTCTGTCTGGGGCAGTAGTGGCCTAGGGTCTGGAGGGTTCCAGGTTCTATTCCACCAACTGCAAGGTTGCCACTGAGGTGCACTGAGCATGGCACCAACCCCACACACTGCTCCCCAGGAGCTCAGAGTTGCCCACTGTTCACTTTGACACAATGAGGAGACATTTCCTTTCCTTCCTTCGACACTGTTGGTCCTGTGGTACCAGGCAATTTTCCAGTAAAGACTGTACTGCAAATAATCAATTTGACATTAGGATCTAAATTAGGCATGGGCAAACTGAGGCACGGGGGCCGGATGAGGCACGTTGAGCTGTTTAATGCAGTCCGCCAACCTTTTCCAAATGAATAAATTTATTGATATTATCATTATATTTCTGATTTTCCTTGCAATAATCGGTTTCCCCAGTAAATGATATCTTAAAGGGTAAATGTTAGGGTTTTAAGTTTTATACATGACTTTTACATGCCATTTATCTTAGTTCAAACAAATGATACGTCTTTCTGCTTTGAACTCGGCCCTCAAGTCCAATTTTAGGACTAATTGTGGCTTGCAAGTCAAAACGTTTGCCCATGTCTGAAAAGAAAGATAGAGCGCCAGTTACCCCTTAGGACTTTCTTTTGGGAAACTTATTTCAACATTTTATAAATTTATACGAAATTTGTTTATGCATGTATAAAAAAAAATAAAATTTCATATACAACAATATAATACCATGCAACATTATTATACAAAGTAAAATAAAACTGATTATTTTATATCCTGAAGAGGGTGTTAATATATGTGTATTTATATATATATATATATATATATATATATACATTCATTGAAAAAATGATTAAACCACTCTAATCATCTGTTTTCTTCAATTCCTTGTTCATCTTAATGCCTTGTTCCACTAAATGACTAAAAGCACTGTATTTGTCAGTACAATGTTCTTGCTAGTGATGTAGGAACAGAAGTGATTTTTGTCACTGTCAATAAAACCATGCAAAATGGCCAGAAATCAGCTCTGAAATGTTGTTGTTATATTTGTCCAGATTAATGTAGATTAAGTGGAAGCAGACTTTTAAATGGACAAGAAATTAAAGAAAGAGTGGTCTAATAAAACAACTTATACATTTTTTTTTTCATTTAGAAAACAACTAAAAACATATATATATATATATATATATATATATATATATATATGTGTGTGTATATATGTGTATGTATATATGTGTGTATATATGCATATATGTGTATATATATGTGTGTATATATGTATATATATGTATATATATAATATAAATATGTAATATAAATTAGGTAATCTTGTTACCTAGACGCTGTTTATCACACTCTGTTGGGTTACTGACATTGGTATCCAATCCAAAAATTTGATTAGACCCATCACTTATAAAAATATGAGTAATATACTTCAGTAAATTTATCAGAATCATAGAATCAAATGTGACAGTAATGTTTTATTACGTGTAAAGAGTCAGTCAGAAATATCTAATTCCCTAAAGTTCACTGAAACTATCTAACCCAGTCTAAGTTGTGCTGTTGAAACCAACTGGGGCGATTGACATCGTCTTGTTGCTGTGTACAAACGTATTTAATGTTTAAATTTCCATTTATGCTCAGAACAGACACCCATCAGATATATTAGCTCCACCGTGATTAGTTGGGGTGATAGAGGAATGCTGAATTGGCACTATCTGTAAAAGACAAAGTATGTCCTCAGAACCTGAAACTCCTTGTTCAGACCCAAGGACGTGGTCATTTATTCCAACGGTTCTCACTGACAGCCTTTGGCTGTTTCTCTGGATTATCATTTCCCCACAACTTTGCTGCAAGGAAATTGTACCGCAGCAGCGTTTCACAGTATTGACAAGCAGACCTTTGCTTCATGCCTGAGCTCATTCATGATGTCAACGATGTGAAACTTTTTAATTATCCTAAACACTCAATGACTCCAACTCACAGTGTTATCAACAGCTGAATGTAGTTCGTTAAGACACAGCAGCAGCACTCGTTACCTTGGAAGTCAAGGTAACGAGTGCTGCTGCTGTGTCTAGATCTAAGGTGTGGATTAACTGTCAAGTCCTGCAGTTACTGTAGCCTAGTTAATACATTCAGTCCACGTCACACTCTGACACCAATATATGTCTTTTGTTATTTTTAAGGCACTCTGGTGTTTCGTCTCCCCAGTTATCAGCCTAATGTGAACTGAATGTCTAGTATCACTCTGTACAAATAATATTTTGCCTCATAATAAATTCTGACTGGCTTTTTACATTATCTCCAGTTTATACTAGACCAAAATATATGTAGGGGTTGTCAAGAATAATAATTGTCAGATTTGGAAATTCTGAAATGAAAAAATTGCCATTTAGCCTTAAATGTAAAATTCTATCTTTCTGCCTGATCGTCTGTTTTTATTTCTATCTATCTGTTTCTCTTTCCCATTCCTGTTGCTGATGAATGGGACTAGGACCTGGAGATCCTAGTCGCCGATACCGCGACTAGGATCTCCAGGACTAGGAGGACCAGCAGTATGATGACCAGGATAAGCCTCATATACGTACTGTCATAACGGCTACTGGAAGTTTTTCAAATTTGACTATGTGTTGTACTTTGTACTTGTTTTATTGTATTGTATTTTTTATGCTCTGGTAACATCCATTGCACTGTCTGTCTGTCCAGGGAGTGGATCTCTCTCCTGTGGTTCTCCCTAAGGTTTCTACCGGTATTTTTTCCCTTTTAACCCTCCTGTTGTCCTCAAATCCTGTATACACCCCGTGTCCTCCGGGTCAAAATGACCCGTCTTCACTAAATCCCCATTTTAAGCAGCTTAATCGAATTTAAACATCAAATTTTATTTTGCTCGAAGAAACAACTAGTCATTCACCAGAAAATGTATGAATACCTGTGTTTTTCCACTTTACCTGTTTTTCTAAAGCTTATGAAAGAAAGGTGCAAAAACGAGTTCTGGATGCGTTTTTATTCATCCCAATGAGTTTCTTTTGATTTTATTTATT
>JAFBJS010008425.1:0-7500 GCA_016785265.1 Paraplagusia blochii
TTGAAAAAAAAAATACTGATAAACAGGGAATTTCTGTGCTGAAATTGCTGACTATAATGTTAATTACATTGCTATCGGCTATGCTGCATAAACATGTGGGCAGCAACATGCTAGTACATGACCGAAACTCTAATTAATGTAATATTCATTTGTTTGATTTAAGAAAAAAATGTCTTTATGGCTATATCAGTATTTTTGTTTCTTTTCAGTTTGATAGTATTTTTTTTATTTTTTTTTTTTATTTTATTTTTTTTTACGTACAGTACTTTACGTGGGCCTTCCCACTCATGCACAGCCAATCAATGCTGACCTCCAGATCAACCCAGTTTACTTCTACTCACAGCAGCATTTTACACCAGTTATGGACCCCACTTATAAACACTGACCAAAACATGCAATTGTGTCGGTCAAAGGTTCCACGACTGTGACCGCAGGTGTAGCTGCCGGTGTTATCAGAGTGAATGTTGCCAGGGTTGAATGTGTGTTTAATGCAACAGTGTTATCAGTGTGTGTTTGCTGCCACTGCACAGGAACTAATCTGCTTCATCAACATCATTTCCCCGCTCTTATCAGCACAGGCCGCTTTAACGCCACCACCAGTTTACATGCACACACACACACACACACACACACACACACACAGGTCATTGTGTGGAGCTGCTGCTGATATGGAAACCCCAAACACTGGCTCAGAACCACTGGAAAAATACAATATACTGTGAAAGGGAGAAATTTATCTTGACTATTTTATTGTTGCTGTTAAAGTAGATTCTCAGCTTGGCTCAGATCTTCATTTACCAAAGAAACTAACCAAGTCTAATAAATCGATATGAGAATGATGCCTGGATACACCTCACTCGCTCACTACTGCCTCCTGTGGCGAAGGCAGCAGTGGTTTGTGTCTGGGAGCTAAAATTATTGATTTTCCCACCGAACCTTCTTTTTTTCTTAAAAGTACCTGACGAGGCATCTGGTTAAGACAATTGCTCTGTTGGCATCAACTTGAGCAACTAGCCAAGTCATGGGCAAACTATGGTTCGGGGGCCAGATGCGGCCCGTTTGGCGTTTCAGTCAGGTCAATTAGTTTTAAGTCCATTTCTGCCTTTCCCCTGCAATGTCTGTGTTTCCTCAGTAAATGGCAACGGAAAGTCTATTAGCATTTAACATTTTAGTCTCAACTGACGGACTTTTGTTCTCGTTCACTGTTACATCTGCTTCTGACTTGACACCCCGTCAACTTTGAGGACCTGTTGTTGCCTGCGATTAGAAAATTTGGCCAAATCTGAGCTAGCCTGAGTTGATAACAGGCAGCACAAACTTTTATGATTTCCTTTAAAGGCGTTCGTATTATTTTATCTGTACTTTTGGGTTAAACAAAAGCGTTAAGTCACTATGTCGAACTAGTCTATGCTAACCCTTATATTAACAATCCAGAAAACTACAGTCTTTATTTTTATAATAATAATAATATATCTTTGTTAGCATAGCATGAAATATTTGTAAGAATCAATATAATTCTCCGAGAAAAAAAAAAAAAAAATTCTCTCATAAAAACCTGATGAAGTAAAATCAGGGTTTGAGGGTTAAACGGGTGTATGTTAAAGTAAGAGTCACTAGATGGCAGCATTGAAGCTCATTTAATTAATTTCAGACAAAGAGTTGCTTTTAAAGATAAATGAATATTACCAGGCGTATATTGGTAGAACTCCAAAAATGTTTTGGGAAATATCGGAAATATTTAATATCGGATATAAAATATTTATTTACATAAACATTAAATGCGTTGCGACCAATCTTCTGCATCCTTCGCTGTAAATCTCTTATATGTTATCATGACAAAAACAATTCTCCATACATTTAATGATAATTATTAATTTTAACGACAGTTAAGGAAGAGTTTTTATAGGCTCGGAATGTTTAAAAAGAAGGTATAAATAACAAAGAAATAACAGTATTGGAATAACAGAAGAATATATTAGAAATAAATATATATTTCTAACATACACAGGTCAATATACCATATCTCACAAGCTTTTTCTCCAATTATTTTTCCCCGTGTTACTATGTATCTATCTACACATACACTATTAATGCAGCCATTTCCTTTAGGGTAAGTTTAGAATTATTAGATAATGTTTTTCACACCTTATATAATTTATCTTTGATTGACTTAATAAGTCCATAGAACGAACCGTTTATAATCTTCTTTCTTTACTTTTCTCATATCACATAATGAGAGCCAGATAATGAAGGACTTACCGGGATTCCAAGTCGCCTCTGAGGCAGTGAAGACCTTCTGACAGCAGCTCTAACCATTTAAATGCGTCTGCGTGTTTGTGCGGCTTGACTTGTCTCTAATTGAAGATCTGATGGTATCGACACCACAGCTCTTTAAGAACATAACCACAGGGTCTGCTTAATGCTTCACTTCCTGTTCCTTCAGTATTTATCCAGGATCAGTCTCATCAGGACCAAGAGTCCATCGGCCTTGAAAAAAAACAGATCAATACCAGCCTCAGGACCAGGACCATCCTCATCATTGAAGGTGTCAGAGCAGGGTTTCCAAAGTGGCCAATGGAAGAGAAGACGTTGGAGCAGTGTGTCTCCAACACGTCCATCGCTTCAATTTTGAGGACCCATTGTTGGTTGCGATTAAAAAAAAAAATGAGCATATCTAAGCTAGCCTGAGTTCTTAACAAAGCTTTATGATTCCCTTTAAAGGCATTCTTACTAATGTATCTCTACTTTTGGGTTAAACAAAAGGGTTAAATCACCATGTCGAACTAGTCAATGCTAATCCTTACATTAACAATTCTTTTTTTACGATAGCCCAAATATATTGGGTTGTAAACTTTGTTACAACCCAGGGATGTCCGATAATTTTTAGATAACAAAATTCATAATTTGGGGGTTTCGCCAAATGTGTTCCCTCCAAATAGTTTGGGGGTTAAACGGCTGTTAGTTAAAGTGAGAGTCACTAGAGGGCAGCATTGAAGCAATTTCTTTTAATTTCATACTCATACAGTGGCTTTTACAGATAAATAAATATCTCTGAGTAAACGTTCCCAAGTCGCATAAACATGGCTTTGCCCCTCCTCCACATCCTTACTAAATTGCTAAATCAATTGCAGCGGATTTCTCTACACTGCTCTTTGTCTCCTACCTGGTAGCTCCATCTCTAGGATCATTCTTCTACCAAACCGTGACGGAGCAAATTAATAAAATCCAAATGCAACCTGTTCTAACCAACAGAGGGCGTAATGACTCTCTGCCACTCACACTCTCAATAAGGTTTTGCTCCATATCGCACCGTAAATGGGGAAAAGGTAACATTTTATTTGCTTTTATGTCACTTAAAGAAAACGGGCTTGGGTCCACAGGGCTTCAGGTTCTGATCCACCAGCTACCAGGTTGCCACTGAGGTGCTCTGATCATAGCACCATCCCGTCCCACATAACTTCTTGTGGGTTCACCACCCACAGGAGGGAAGGCTCCCAATATGGTGCAATGCGAATTAGGTGGCACCAGCTTCCCCTGCGACCCGGCAACGGACAACCAGATGGAACCCTACCAGTTTCATATGCACATTCACCGGACCCTACTGTAGTAGGGTGAGTCGGGGGGTCTTGACCTCTGAACCCCTGAGACCGACTCACCGAACCCCTAGGGTTCGATCAAACCCAGGTTAAGAACCACTGCCCTCACCTTATCTGCTCTGAACTCGCCCCCGTGTCGGAATATTAGGACCAAATGTGGCCGGCGGGTCAAAGTGTGGCCATGCCTGGGTTGAGACTGACCCAAATAACGTCCACCCACAGAAAGGCTCATAGTACAGTATCTATCCGGTACCTTTTCCAAGGAGTCGCTCTTGTAAGAGATCCTGGGTTCCATTCTCGTCACCCCTTCCACTCGGCAGTGGTGGCCTAGTGGTCAGGAAACCATACTGGCGTGCAGAGGGTTACGGGTTCGAATCCCCCCGGTGCCAGGTTACACTGAGGAGAACTGAGCACGGGGGCCTCTCCACTCACTGCTCCCCAGAGCTGCCCACTTTGGTGATGGGTTAAATGCACAGGTGTGGATCACTTTGTCACAATGAGAAGAGGT
This sequence comes from Paraplagusia blochii, assembly GCA_016785265.1. Taxonomy (NCBI): domain Eukaryota; kingdom Metazoa; phylum Chordata; class Actinopteri; order Pleuronectiformes; family Cynoglossidae; genus Paraplagusia; species Paraplagusia blochii. Next base: position 4,105 of record JAFBJS010008425.1, read on the forward strand.
TTGTTTCTTTTGGGGTAGTTGGTGGCCTAGCGCAAGGCCCCTGGTTCAAATCCCCCTAGCACCAAGTTACCACTGAGGTACCCTTAGCATAGCGCCTTCCCCACTCACAACTGTTCACTTTGGTGATGGGTTAAATACAGAGGTGACATTTCGTTGTGTGCAGTGGTGTGAATCACAATGTCGCAATAACAAGGAGTTTGATTTCCTTGTTTCGTTGCTTTCCTTCCTTCTTTCCCTATCCTATCTTTCTATCTATCCATCCCGTTTCCAACCCAGTTTCCATTGTTCCACTCAAAAACAGAGACATATCAGTATAAATTTCAGTGTGAATATCAACACCTTCAGCCCTGCTTCACACAGGCAGGTGATACTGATGCAGAGCAGCAACTGATTCTTCAGTCAGTGTTTTCATCTGTCTTTTTTTTTCAGCTGCTCCGTTCAAGAATGGACGTATCGCCTCATCTTCCTTCACTTCTACCTTCGACTAAGGCCCTTCCCCGACCATCTCTTCTCCGCGTCTCTCCCTCCTAAACATCAACTGTGCATCTCACTTTAGCTCCCAGCTGTTCATCCTCTGCCGTCTCTCTAATCTTCTCATTTCTGCCCCTGTCCATTCCGCTCACTCCCAGAGAAGAACTCGGCGTCTTCATCCAGGCTCTGCTTCAATTTGTTGTTTTTCTGCAGTTGTTGAAAGTAATTCGAAATTCTGAAATAAAAGGTGGAAGTTCTGCTGCTCACACCAGGAAGGACACTGACAGACGGGTGGAGATCACATCACCGCCTCCTCTTTGTGCGAGGAAAACAAACCCCATGCGGTCGTTTGTTTTCAAACTCAAACCAACGTTGATTTATTCAACGAAAACAAACCTCTGAAGTTTCAGAGGCTGGAAATTTCAAGCGTAACGTAGAAGGACGTAAGCTGCGCCACGCGTGTCCTCGGGCCATCGTCTCGCTCTCTCTAGGCAGCTCGGGCTGAACTTTCAGAGCGGTTTCATCGCCTCCCACTGCAGATTCAAACCTCCTGCCGCGCCTCCTCTCTCTCTGACCTGCGGGCTACGACTGCTGCTCCTCTTCTGATCTGCTCCTGCTCCTACTCCCTGGGAGGCTGATGGACGGGATCAGCCGTCTGTGGGTGACAGATTCACTGCGGTTCTGATACGTCTCTGACAAGGTGAGGCACACTGCAGAGAGGAGAAAAGACGAGCCAACCTGCACCACCCTGAACACCTCCACCTCCACCTCCACCACCTCATTTCCTGGTGCTCCTGCCGAGCCGGTATCATCTGGTGACTGACAGCTCAGAGTTTTTTCCTCTCCTCCCTGTTTGATATGAACAGTGGCGAGGAACGCAGAGGATTTATCTCGGAATGACTTTGCTCACAGACGCCTTGCTGGATTTAAGTCAGTGCGTGCTCTCAGGGAACGAAGGACTCGGAACGTCACGCTTCCAACACGTGGAATCTGCCATGAGTGGTTAAAATCAGAGCTGACACCAGAAGAGAAACGGAGCTGAGCCGTCATCCTCTGAGGTTTAGGTCCCCACAAAGACCTGTAACGGCAGAGACGTGGGATGACGTCAAGCGGCTCTGCCCCCAGGAAGGAATCTCAGGATTCTGTATTCCAACCTAAACACACACTCTTGCAAACTACTGTCTTTAAACCAAATTCAATAGATCTATAAATATTGTTATGTCATGTCTCAAGTGTCATTATATCAACGTTTGACATTTGAGAAAGAGGAGGATCAGAAGGACAGCAGGGGCAGTTTCAAATCCCAAAGATTCCCCAGACGCTCCGGGTGATCCAGAGATCTGCCAATCATCATTAGGATCAGCGCAAAGAAAGACCATTTTCCCCAACGTCCAAGTCCGTGTCCTTAAACACAGACTGGAGATCAGCGCAAAACGTCAGGTTAATCATCGTCACTTGGATATTTTTTTTGACGCAGAACTCTTTACGTCCCTAGATCTAGTCAAGGGTTCGTGAGTCAGATGCGCTGATGTTCCTGAGATTCATTGTCATCGTCATAAGTGCTTTGGTCTGAAGAGTCCTTGGTCCCCTGAGGACGGTAAGACCTTCACTGTGTATGGTCAGGTGGAGCCGTAAGCTTCTGGTATGGTTAGAAGAACAAATGAAAATCAATACGGTATCTAACCTCTGTGTGTGAGCGCAAGATTGTATTTACTTCTTGTCTAAATCCCTTCACATGGACCAAGGTCCGACAGTGAAGACCGGGTTTATTAGGACTATTAGGGACATGTAAGACATAAGGACAGCTTTTACAGTAAACAGAGAAGCAACGGCTGTCCCTTACTACTAGTAGTAGTAAGGGACAACAGTAAACTTGTGACACAAGTTTTGTGGTACTTGCTTCATGCACCATTGGGCCATGGATTAGAACATAGCAACACTATGAACGCAGGCCAGCTGTCTCATAGACAAGACATTGTCAAACTCTTTTACTAGGTGTCAAATTTGATAGGGTGATTCACAAAGTCCAAGATAAATAGCCATGATGGATGGATTAGAAACACTAGGAATAGACAGAAGACAGGAGACAGAGCTGGAGGTGGAGGAGCTAAAGATGCTGAGATTCTCTTTAGGAGAGACAAGGATGGACAGGATCAGGAATGAGGTGATTAGAGGGACAACAAAGGAGGTTTGGAGAAAAAGCTAGAGAAGACAGAATGACATGGTTTGGACATGTTCAGAGGAGGGACAGTGGTCTCTTATACACATCTAGATGTGTATAAGAGACAGGCAGGTAGGAGACATAGAGGAGATTGATGGATGCAGTGAGGGAGGACATGGAGGTAGTTGGAGACAGAGTAGAAGATACAGTGGACAGGGGGAGATGGAAAATATTGATGGTGTGTGGCAACCACTGAATAAGGACAAGCTGAAAGAAGAAGACATAAATGACATGCAAGAGAAGTAAATACAAAAGGTTTCACAGGCAAGATTATGCGAGCTCAACCAGCAACCCCTGATTTTTTCAGAAACCGTCCACACATTGACATAGCACAGGCAAACCTTTTGACTGGCAGGCCAAATTGTGCGTCCCAATCTTTGACCACGGGGATCGGGCCGAACTACGATAAACTACATACAAAAGTCTGGCTAAAATTCAGGAAACACTTTTGGCCTTCCCCGCGCAATCAACAAAAAAGCAATATCAATGCAGGGGGACCCATAATATTAGGTTTAATGAACATTAAAATCATCTTGACAAGTTTGGCGGCCAGATTGAAAGGCCAAATGGGCTGCATCAGGGCCCCGGGCCCTAGTTTGCCCATGCCTGACGCAGGTAGACGTCTTTTCAGGGAATCAAGTCTATGGGTTCTGTTATTTACCGACACCACTGCGGGTTGTTCCTGTGCTTCTGATAGAGGACGG
>JAFBJS010008425.1:12500-15219 GCA_016785265.1 Paraplagusia blochii
CTTCTGTAATATGGACATATTGTGCCTGGTTGTTCTATCGCAGGCATGGGCAAACTAGGGCCCGTGGGCCAAATGCGGCCCGCCAACCTTATCCAAATGAAATAATATTTCTATGCTATCATTATAAATCTGCCTTTTCCGTGCAATGATGCATTTCCCCAGTAGATGGCGCCATAAAGGGTATTAGAAATGTAGAATTTTAGGTCTTGTACCTGCCATGTATCTTAGTTCAAACAAAGGATCCATCTTTCTACTCTGAAACTCGGCCCCTATGTCCAATTTAAGGACAAATTGTGGCCCTCAAGTCCAAAAGTTAACCCACGCCTGTTCTAATGCATCAAGCCTGCGCTGCAATGACGTCTTCACCACCTGGAAAACCAAGTTCTGCATTAAATGCAACACAGATATCACGAGGACGCTGCAAATAAAGTTGATACGCAGTGACTTATCACCGCTTCTCGTGGTCCGTGTGAAGAACCTTTGACTTTTTGAAGTTTTAACTCACCGTCGAGTTCAGAATTAGATCTGTACCGCGGCCAACTTCTTGTATCCGTGAGGCTCCGTCGACCCGACTGCAGGGTTGGTGAGAAAGAAGAACAATCTAAAAAAAAAAAAAAAACGCACATCTCACAAACCGAGATGATGTTCAAGATCATCCTCACCTCGTCTCCTGCCTGCCAACATCCATGAGTCACCGCTGCTGCCGCGGAGAGGACGGAATATTGATTCAGAAATTTTGGCTTGAAAGAAACCTGCTACACACATGACCACACGCAGCTCTGAGACAGGGTTGTAATAGTTCTGGATTTTTCAGTGTAGTTTTGCCTTTTAGCACATTAGTTTTAGTTAGTTTTAGTTATTCGTAAAAGCAACTAATTTAGTCTTAGTTAGTTTTAGTTTTGTCCAAAATGTTTAGTTTTGGTTTAGTTTTAATTAGTTAGTTTTAAACTTAGTTCGTTTTTGCGAAGTTCGAACAAAGATGAAAACGAAGGGTGGTTCATTTCTAATTTCTGTTAGTTTCAGTTAGTTTTGTTAGGACCCATTTTCGTTTTAGTTAGTTATAGTTTTTTTTTTTATTTAATGATCATTTTAGTTAGTTTCAGTTAACAAATAGTTTTTTTCATTTTTTCGTTAGTTTTCGTTAAGCCCGGCGCACACAGGGAGGATTCGGCGCGCGCCGAATGCTCAGCGCCATCCGCGCGCGCTTATAGTACACGCGCACACGATGAGAATTCGGCTCACGTCTCGCTAGTAATTAGTTGATTTAATTTTAATGTTTTCTTATTTCCACAGCTTATTTCTGTGGAAATTTTAGGAATAATGAAAACAAAATGATGTAAAATGTGACAAAGTGAATATCAATTTTTCAATTCACACAAAATAAAACAGGGAGAAGTGAAACACCAAATACTACTAGTATATTTTTTCAGAAGACTGTATACCTCATAGTAAACAAACTATTTTTATTCTTCATGAAGAACAATCATATATATATTCATAGTCAACTATGTATAATTGACTATTCCTTCCATGTAATTTGCCCATAAAAAATGTTTATCATGATATAGATTTAGGACAGGAAATTACAATTCTTACCCGTGTGCGCCAATTTCGTGGCAATTTNAATTTATCTTCTAATAGTCTTCTCTATAGTCTCATTCAACAAGACGCTGCGGGCTGCCATCTTGTTGCGTCTTTGTAATAACGCATGCGCACAAATCATTTGTAGTGAAAAAGATGCTCACGAAATCGAGCACGATCGATATTTTGCTCACGGCCTCAAGTGACCAAATGCTCACGGAAATTTGCGCGCACACGGTGAGAATCTGGCGCTGAGCAATCGGCGCGCGCCGAATCCTCCCGTGTGCGCCGGGCTTTAACGATGCTAACCCTGCTCTGAGATAATCCTGCAGTTCACATAAAGGAGAACCTGGTCCACCACCACGGCTGCAGCTTCTAAAGAGAGAACGAAAAAAAAAATATCATCTCTGAACTAGTTTATTTGAATAAATGTTCCAGAACATCTTCAGCTGAATTCATTTTATCATCAGTCTCTCTTGTTAAAGCATAGAGAATCAGATCTTTGTCCAACACAAGAGTGGGAAGATGAAGGAGCCCGAACTCTGTGTTTGCTACATACAGTATCACTGACCATGGTTTTTAATCAAAGATTCTCTTCAACTGTGCGATTACAAACACTGTCGAGCCCACAGTCAATTCAAGCGATAGGAAGGAGAAGACGAGAGAGACTCTGGCTGGTACGGAGATAAAAAGACAGAATAGACGACTTTTACCAATGTTCAATATACTGATATTGTCCAACGCTTAATTTGAGATACTGATATCAACGGAGACTCATATATTGTAACTGTTCGCTCCCAAAAACTGAGTTGACATCTCAGGACCTCAAGCTAATTTGGCAAAACCCACTGTTATTGTAAAAAATGTTTTCTATAAATGAGGATACTGGGATTGGTTGAATAATAAATATTTCTGACGATGCAAGGGGCGACATTTAGTGTGTCCTTAAATAGGAGAACGCGACAAATCCCAATTTTTGATACAAAGCAAGTCTTTTTTTATACGCAAACATCAACAGGTCATCGTGTTTTGGACCTTTTCAATCAGATTCTGTCCATACATTGTCTATGTCCAGGTTCTGTCCAGAAAAACAATAATGATTTTACCCATATTACACAATTGTTATATGGGGCCAATA
>JAFBJS010008425.1:27122-40791 GCA_016785265.1 Paraplagusia blochii
TTTAACCTCAAACGAGGCTGCATACCTGTGAAAGGGGGGTTGTTGTAGAACTAAGGCTATAAGTGAGAGGTGGGGTTACAGGGTGATGTGACACGCCCTGTTCGTACCAGGCTGTTTGTTGAGTTAGCGGTGTGAATGGAGGTGTGGGGGGAAGTGTTAGTATCACTTGTTCCCCTCCTTTGTGATGGATCCCTGGTCTGATGACCGGAAAATTTTCTGGGTAGAGAATTCAAAACAACTTTATAAGTGGATGAAAGGTTGTGTCTTAGTCCTCCCCCTCTGTTGAAAGAAGGTTTCTCCAGGTTGACGTAGATGGCTTCCTTCACTCCTCTTTCAAACCATCTGTCTTCTCTGGCCAGGATTTGGACATCTTCATCCACAAAACTGTGTCCCTTCTCTTCCAGATGTAAATGAACCGCAGAGTCCTGTCCTGATGGGTTGGGTCTTCTGTGTTGTTGCATACGTTTGTACAGTGGTTGTTTAGTTTCACCAATGTCAGGGCAATCCTCTTTGCACTGTACTGCATACACAACGTTGCTCTGTTGGCGATGAGGTATTTTGTCTTTTGGGTGGACTAATTTCTGTCTAAGAGTGTTGGTGGGTTTTGAAGTAAACCAGAATTTGGTGATCCTTAAAAATTCTTCTAGGTTTTTCGGAGGTCCCGGCAACATATGGAATAACAAGGTTACTCCGTTTGTTTTCGTGTCCTCCCTGTTGTGTTTGTTAGTTTTGGTGGCCTTAGAAAAAGCCCAGTTGGGGTAGCCGCAGGTGCTTAGGGCCCCTCTAACGTGAGCTTGGTCCTTAGCCTTCGCGTCCTCTTGTGAAGGGATGTGTCTGGCTCTGTGGTCTAGGGTTCTGATCACCCCCAGTTCTAACCTGTAGTCGGTTAGAACTGAAGAAGCCTCTTGGATGAGAGGTGAAACGTCTTCAAGAAACCTACCATGTCCAGTTGCTTTCGAAGTAACTAATTTTGGGCTTGACATACAAGGGCAGTTGGTGGCCTAGTGGTTAAAGAAGCGTTAAAGAAATCCCCCTACCGCCAAGTTACCTCTGAGGTGGTATCGTCCCCACACACTGCTCCACGGGCGCTCAAAGCTGCCCACTGTTCACTTTGGTGATGGGTTAAAGGCAGAGGCATTGACATTGTGCAGTTGTGACAAAAATGACAAAAATATAATATAAGCACCTCAACATACGCGCTTACAGATGCCCTGAGGCCAGATGCGGCCCGTTGAGCTTTTTAATGCGGCCCACCTTTCATTGTCTAAGAAGATGTGTCCATTCGTCCTGTACTGTAAATCGAAATCAAAGCGGGACATTTATTAAATTAGCTAAAATGCTGCCATCTAGTGACATTGACTTTTTAAAAAAACTGCTGTCTTCCCCTAAAATAATTTCTCACATGCCAATTGGTAAAACCCGGTCTCCTTTTCACCCCGAGCAAAAATAATAACAAATCTTACAGATATTACAAAATAGGGCCGGTTCCACCGCGGTTAGCACACCTGCCTCCAATACAGAGAGCACAGAGAGTCCTGGGTTTGATTCCCAGAGGAACCATGTGCTTGGGACTAGGGACCATTAATGCCAGCAGCCTAGGGGTTAGAAAAACAGACTTAAAAACACGAGGTTTTAGGTTTAAAACCACCAGTTGCCACGTTACCAGTAAGGTCCACTGAGCATGGCATTGCCCCCACACACAGCTCCCCAGGTGCTCAAAGCTGCCCACTGTTCACTTTGGAGACGGGCTAAAGGCAGACATTTCGTTTTGTGCAGTGGTGAGAATCCCAATGTCACAATGACAAAAATATAATATAAGCACCTCAACATACGCGCTTACAGATGCTGACACTAGGTGGCCGAGCACTGGAATCAGCCCACACCCGTTCACTTTACCTCCTGCAAGTGTTTGCAAATGTTCTCTTCATGATCTGCATTATTCTTCACAATATTGATGAGTCCAAAATGGGTGGTGAGGATGGTAATAAATATAATAAAATACATTTTATCTTACATCACTGAAATCGTTACATACTATACTTTTATCTGCGTGTGTCTCTACAGCAATTAAAAACATGTTTTACCATGGTTAAAAAAATTGGTTATAGCAAACTTTACACTGCGATTTTGAGCCAATATCGCCATCATTTTTCATCTGTGGTATTACCTGTGATGGGGTCAGATTTTTTGGCTTGCCCCATCTGTCGTGTAGTGCACTTCGGGTTCCAACAAGTGGTTATCACTTCACATTTGCCTCTCAACTACCTCACGCTCAATCCTGCCGATTTACCAATCCAATTTTTCTATCGTCTTGTCCTTTGCATTCCATAATAATCCAAAAAGGGTTCAGTTCTCAGCAACTGGACTTCTTCTTGGGGTTGAAAGACGTTTCATTCCTCATCTGAGGAAATCATCAGTTCCTGGTTGATGTCAGAGGGAACTCTAGTAGTTCTCCTCCGCTAGACCACTGCCTTCACCACTGGACAAAGGCGGGAAGAGTTATTTTGGTCTCCTCACGCTCTTAGACAGAAACTGCTCCTGATGTTTATGAGCAGTTTTCTTGTCTCATGTCCAGATGTGAATGGGTGTCTTTGTGGTCACACCAGTCTAGAGAAGACAGCTCTGGTATTGATGAGCAGTTAAACTTCCAAGGATGGGACATCAAGGCAGAATGGTCTGACAGTTGATGATGCAGACCTCACCCTCTATTCAAGGTTGGTTGTTCCAGATGATTATAGATGGCTTCCTTCACTCAGGACAGGTAGTTTCACTCAAACCACCTGTACTCCTTGTCCAAAATGTGCACCTCTGAGTCCTTGAAAGAGTGTTCCTTTTCTTTGAGATGGACATAAACTGCTGAGTCCTGTCCTGATGTGGTCGCCCTCCTCAGTTGAGGAATGAGGAATGAGGAATGAATCTTTCGAACTCCAAGAAGAAGTCCAGTCGCTGAAAACAAACTCTTCTTTTGGACATCATGAGCTGAATGAATGAGACATACATTACATAACAATATATCTATTTTAATCTGAGTCTTAAGCTTATGTTGTCTTCTTTAAAAGAAGTAGCTCTATTATTAGGTAAGCTGAAAAAAATCTTTGTTAAATGTATTTTTTGGACGTTTTTATTTGGTTTATTTTAATGTTACTGCATTTGGACTCACTTTAAATATACAGTTGTCTTTTATGCACAGTTGTTAGAGACTTCCTCCACTCAGAGCTGACCACACAAACCAGCTCAGACCATCTGCTGCTCCTGGAGCTCATCCCCAGTCTTCTGTGTCCGCTGTAAATATAATGTAAAGTCAGTGGCGCTGCGCTGGGATCAGTTTATGATGTTAACGAGCTGCTCTCCTCCTGGGCCGGGATTACAGCAGACACCGACGCCCGCGGAGCGGCAGCCGCAGGTTTGGGTCCTGATGGTTCTCCTCTCCATCGTCACACTGACTCTGTAAACACTCCTCCTGCTGTGGCTGATATTAGACACACATTTGCTGAGTGTTGTGGGCTTCAAAAGCAAGAGCGGCAGTTAGTGTGAGCACTGATCTGAGCGCAGAGGACGAGGAAACTCAGCAGGTCTGGTGTTCAGAGGGAGGGTGGAGGTGAAGGAGGAGATGTAGATCTGAAACCACATGAAGATGTTTCCACTGCCCAAGTGTGTGGGATGTGTGATAGCGTTGATATAAAGTGCTATAACATAGCATTCCAGCACACTGTAAAAGTACCAGGAACCCTGCGTTTACACCATAGTGAGTGGAAATTCATTAACTACGCCAGGATTTCTTTCTGTACAACATGGTCACTTACTTACAGTAGGAATTGTACCTTCAGACACCGCAAGAACCATTAGCGGACAAATCCATCACCACTGAGAACCGTCTTTACATTTAACTTCACACTCCTTTAATCAAGTATTTAAAGCAACAGTAGAGAACGGTAGCAGCGGCAACTGTACCAGGGACAGTGGCAGAAAAATCAGCAACTGAAGTAACAGGTGTAACAGCAGTAGCATGGCCAACTGCAGTAATCGGAGCAACAATGGCAGTAAGTTCGGTAAAATCAATACCAGCAGCAACATTAGCAACAGCATTGACAACTTGGGTAACAATAGCAACAGCAGCAGTGTCAGCAACTCAAGTAGCAGTAGTCACAGCAACTGAAGTAACAACAGTAGCAGCAGGATCGACATTTGAAATAATAGCAGTTGCGGCAACAGTGACAGCAGCAGCAGCAGCAACAGCTTCAAGGAAAGCAAGAGCAGTAACAGACATAATAGGGTCAGTAACTAAAGAAACAGGGACAGGAGCAGTAACAAAAGTAGTAAAAGGAAGCAGTAACAGAAGGGGCAGCGTCAGTAAAAGTTGAAGCTGTACCAAAAACAACATCTGTAACAGTAAAAGTAATAGAAATAGAAGTAGCCAGGGCAGTAATGGGAGTACCAGTAAGACCAGTGACAATGACATTAACAGTAACAGAAGTACCAGTATCAATATCAGTACCAATAACAGAAGTAGCAGGGAAGGTTGCTTAAATAACAGTAACAGAAGTAGTTGGGAGAGTAACACTAGTATTAGTGACCATATCAGATACAGTAGCAGTAACAGTGGCAATAACAGAAGACGTGGGAACACAAGTAGCATGGACAGTAACAGAAGTAGTAGGGAGAGTAACAGAAGTAGCAGTAACAGTAGTAGTAGGGAAGGTAACAGGAGTACCACTAGTAGTAGCAGTAGCAATAGCAGAAGTAGCAGGGAAACCAACAGAAGCAGTAGGGACAGTAACCAGAAATAACAGTAACAGGAGTAGTATGGAGAGTAACAGAAGTACCAGAACAGAAGTAACCACATAAGATACAGTAGCAGTAACAGTGGCAGTAACGGAATAAGTGGGAACGAAGTAGCGGGGACAGTAACAGAAGTAGTAGTAACAAAAGTAGTAGGGGAAGGGAAAATTAACTGAAGTACCAGTAACAATATCAGTAACAGTAGTAGTAGGGAAAGTAACAGAAGTACCAGTAACAGCAGCAGTAACCAAAGTAGTGGGAACAGTAACAGAAGTAGCAGGGATGGTAACATTGTGGCAATAACACTTGCAGTAACAGAAGTAGTAGGGGCAGTGACAGATGTACGAGTAACAATAACAGTTACAGTAACAGCAGTAATATTAATGGAAATAGCAGTCACAGAAAACAGAAGTGGCAGCAGTAACAGTTACAGTAACAGTAACAGTAACAGCTTCTTCTGTTCTAAAGCCTAAATCTGTGTCCTGGTTAAATGACCTGCTTCCAGTCCCTGTTGTATTTCAGTCTGTCCCTGTGAATGTGGACCTTTTATTACGATAAATAAAACATTATAAAATAAAGATTTTTCATTCTTTTAAGCCTTAAACAGAGGTTTATTAAATTCCAACTGATCTCAGTCTGGTTTTCTTTCTGGCGGAGCGGCAATAATACGTCTGTGGTTCAACAGCCCGACCAACATCAGTCGGAGGCTCAGTCATAAAACTCTGCTAATAAAACGGGAGCAGCTTTTATATCAGCCGGGATTTAAAATTACTCTCCAAAAGTGAAACCCTGCTGACACTCCGCTCAGAGAAATGGTCAACAACTGGTCACATGACCGACAGCAACCCACACCAACACTCAGGCTCCCTACTCCATCTCTGCTCCTGATATGTATCTGAAATATTCCAGTCTAGGATTTTTCTTTTTTTTTTTTTGGTTCATACGCTTCAGTGTCAAAACCTGTTGCTCAGACAGCAGGAATTCAGGCAGCTATGGATTTCCTGCCTGTTAAGGAGATGGAGAACAAATGAGTGAACCTGAACCCGAGTGTTGGACTGACTGCTCTGCTTCAGCTGCTTCCCCCTGGATCTGTGTGGAGGGTTAAACTCCTCAGGGCTACACGGTGGAGAACATCTCCCTGCTGTCCAGCTACTGCTGCTGAGCTAATGTGTAAATGTTCGCTGGCTTTAAATCTATGTACTGTAAAAACACAGCACAGGAACGTTGTGTTAGGATGAAAGGTCCACCATCCAGGACCGTGGTCACATCTGTTGAAGAGCTGCTCTGTCCATTCCTTCTCCGGCTCCTACAAAGACTTTTGGTGTCTATCAGTAAAGCCCCGCGCACATGGCGAGGATTCGGCGTGTGCCGATTGCTCAGCGCTATCCGCGCGGGCTGATAGTACACCCGTACAAGATGAGAATTCTGCTCATGTCTCACTAGTAAGTCAGCTGATTTCCCAGGTCAAGTGATAAGTTAAAACCGCGGACTCCGAAGACGAAGAGGTACTTTTGCTGTTGTTGTTGTTGTTGTTGTTATTGTTGTTGTTGAATATTCTTCAGACAAGGATGGTCTTGGCAAAGATCCACGAATTTGTCTTCTAATATCGTTTAATTCAACAAGTCGCCGCTGGTTGCCATCTTGTTGCATCATTGTAACGCATGCGCACAAATCATTTGTAGTGACAAAGATGCTCACGTAGCCCGCACACAATGACACTTTGGTCACTGGCGCCAAGAGAAATCGAGCACGATCGATATTTTGCTCACGGAGTGACAAATGGCTCATGTAAATTTACGCGCACACGATGAGAATCTGGCGCTGAGCAATCGGCGTGCGCCGAATCCTCCCCATGTGCGCGGGGCTTAACAGTTTACTGATCAACACAACAGATATCAGCCTGGAGGTAAATGTAGAATCATTATCTGTATCACTTGCAAAGGGTGCAGCTCTCACCATCACCCACAGGGGTCCTTAACTTACATTCGACTTATGATACTACAATGCGATTTTCAGTGTAAATCTGAATTTTTATATAGTAATGTGTCTATGTCACTGGCCTACGCAAATACAATGGCAACTTCGTAGTCCTTGACGTGTCCCATTCAAGGCTCGTTGGACCACTAAGTCATTATTTGCAGTCCTGAGAGGCTTAAAAATAACATGTCTTATAAAAAAGTTCTGAAGAGCAGTGCACCATTGATGAATAAAAATCGATTGCAGAAACATTTATCAACACATCAGAACTATGGCATTGAGGCTGTTTTGAGGCTGAATTCTGAGAGCGAGGCAAACTGTTGCCGTTTTTCCTTTTTAGGTGTTACGGTGAGGAGCTCTGTCACCTGGGAGGAGCTCGTAGACCTGGACCTGGAGGAAGTGTCTGGGGAGAGGGAAGTATCCCAGGGAAGTCAGCCAAACAGAACTTTTGGATATAAGGGATGGTTTAGCCACAACGACAGCTGTAGCAGCAGCATCAACCATGAGTCCCATATTCAGGGCCTTGCTTGGCAAACTGCAGCTCAGAAAGTCTGAGGATCTGAGAATCTACAACTCTGTGACCCTAAGGGAGTCTGAGAATCTATGAGTCGTAGAAGGGTACCTTATCATCAATAAGGGTATCATCACAGGTGAACCCAGGTCCATCCAACAGGAGGCACATGAAACAACCCTTTCTTCTTACTGACATGATATAGCTTTTTTGACTCCCCACTAACTGAAGAAGCTTCTGGATGAGAGGAGATGTGTTTGTCAAAAAAAACTTATGTCCTGTTGTTTAGCATAATTGTGGAAACAGAAGAGTATCTAAGAGTCAGATGATCTGAGAATGGACAACTCTGTAACCCTAGGGAGTGTGAGAATCTACAAGTCCTACAAGGGTACCTTATATCGGTAAGGTTATCATCACAAGTAAGCCCAGGTCCGTCCATCAGGAGGCCCGAGAAACAAGTTTTCTTCTTACTGACATGACATAGCTTTTGTGATTTCCCACTAACATCAAAGAAGTCTCTTTGATGTGAGGTATCATCACAGGTGAACCCAGGTATGTCCAACAGGAGGCACGTGCAACAACCCCTTCTTCTTACTGACATGGTATAGCTTTTGTGAGTCCCCACTAACTGAAGAAGCCTCTTTGATATGAGGTGAAGCATTTTCCAAAAAACTTAATGTCCAGTTGCCTAGCATAACTCCTTAACCTTGTCAGGACTATTGGTACTTCTGTTTCCACTGGAGTACATTCTGTCCTTCTCTTCTTCAACACTGGCCCCTAGGGCCTGGACCAGCGTAACAGTTGGAACTCGAAGGTAAACTGCGTTGACAACCCTGTCCCCCATTGAAAATGGGTTAGACACCACTGTCCTAGGAAATGTAAACATTAAAAGAGTCTGAGTGACACATGGAAGATGCAACAAAGGGCAAACAAAATCAAGAAGACGAATTAAAGTTAATGTATTACATACAGGCAGTGAGTGTAAACGGTCTTCCCCATTCGCTAATTAGTTGTGAACTATTCGGCTAGTTTCCACCATACGTCAGAATGGGGCGGGATTTTTGTTGTAAACTTGTAGGAGATAATGAGGTTATCTTGAAATGCTATAAGCTAAGAACATGGAAACCTTGGACCTCCCATCATCCTGTGACTACTTCTGTGGAAGGATGAAAACATTAAGACTTAAGTACAGATACTAGTTAATTAATGAGTTGAGATGAGTAATGCTAAATAATTTCATTCCTCCTGAATATTGATATTTAAATGCAGTGATCAAACATCAATTAAATCTGAAGACTGAAGACGGTAATAGAATCAGGCAGGATCACATCCGGATCACAGTAAAGTAGTTCATGTGACTGTGGCTTTCACTGCTTCTTCTTCTTCTTCTTCCAAGATCAGAGCGGATGTGCATCTGTTCAACTCCAGCAGCCTTCCTGTTCTGTCTCTGCCTTTGGTCTCGTATCAGCATTCTGGATGCAACTAGAGTTTCTGTTCTGCTGATGCTGGAACAGCTTTGATCAGGGGCCGTGCAGCGAGGGCCTGAGGCCCTTAAGTGACGAAGCAGATATTAGTGAGGCAGCGAGGCAGAGATAAACCTGAGTCAGCTGAAAAAAAAAACCTGATTCCCACTGTCGCAGCGTTCAGTTAGAAGAAAAACATGGGGTTTTAAATGTAAAGCAAGGGAAAAACAACAGCGGCGGTCAAGGTGGAGGTTTCGTGAGGGTCCAAAAAGTTAGTGGACTGCAGAGTCAGAGAGTCTTTGTATCTGCGAGTCAGAGAGTCTTTGAGTCCGAGGATTGGAGAGTCTACAAGTCAAAAAGTTTGAGGGAACTGAGTGTTTCAAAATGTCAGTGAGATTGATGATGATTGTCTACGGATCTGAGTCCAAGGGATCCAAGAGTCAGAGTTTTAGAATCTAAGAGTTTAAGAACACAAGATTTTTAGAGCCTAAGAGCCTAAGGATCAGAAGAGTTTACAAATCTGAGAATCTGAAGGATCTAAGAGTCCAACAGTCAGAAAGTCAGGGATTGAGAGTGTGAGGTCCTGAAGATTCGAGAGTCTGAAGTCCTAAGAGTCAGAAAGTCTGAGGATCTGAGCATCTACAAGTCTGTGAGTGTAGGGAATCTAAGAGTCTACGAGTCCTTGAGCCTGAGGATCTGAGAGTTTAGGAATAAAAGATTTTGACGGCTTGATAATGCAAAAGTCTGGGAATCCAGGTTTAAGAACATACGCTTTTTAGGGTCTACGAGTTTGAGGATCTATGAGCTTATGAGTCAGTGTGTCTGAGAATCTGAAGGATCTGAGAGTACGAGGGATCCTGGGAGTCTGACCTTCAACATGTCAGGGATTGAGAACCTGAGGATCTGAAGATTTGAGAGTCTGAAGATCTAAGAGTCAGAGAGTCTAAGGACCTGAGTATCTACAAGTCAGTGAGCCTAAAGGATCTGAGAGTCTAGGAATATGTGGTTTTGAGGATTCAAGAGTCAAAAATCTAAGTTTGAGAATCTAAGTTTACAAGTCAATGACCATAGAGACAAAAAGTTGGACACATTGAGAATCTGAGAGACTACGGATTTGAGAGTCTCAAAGGCCCTGAGCCTGAAAATCTAAAAGTCAGAGAGTATGAGCATCTACAAGTCGGTGAGTCTAAGGGATCTAAGAGTCGACGAGTCCTAGAGCCTAAGGATCTGGGAGTCTAAGAATAAAAGATTTTGGTGACTTGATCGTGCAAAAGTCTGAGAATCTAAGTTTAAGAACACAAGCTTTTTAGGATCTAAGAGTCTGAGGATCTAGGAAATTGTGAGTCTGAGTGTCAGAAGAGACAACAAGTCTGAGATCCTGAAAGATCTGAGAGTTTAAGGGATCCTGGGAGTTTGATCGTCACAAGTCGGATTGAGAGTCTGAGGATCTGAAGATTTGAGAGTCTGAAGATCTAAGAGTGTGAGAATCTGAGGACCTGAGTATCTACAAGTTAGTGAGCCTGAAGGATCTAAGAGTCTTAGAATATGTGGTTTTGAGGATTCAAGAGTCTGAGAATCTAAGTTTGAGAATCTAAGTTTACAAGTCAATGACTCTAGAGACAAAAAGTTGGACACATTGAGAATGTGAGAGACCAAGGATCTGAGAGTCTCACAGTCCCTGAGCCTGAGGATTTAAAAGTCAGAGAGTATGAGCATCTACAAGTCGGTGAGTCTAAGGGATCTAAGAGTCGATCTGGGAGGATCTGGGAGTCTAAGAATAAAAGATTTTGACGACTTGATCGTGCAAAAGTCTGAGAATCTAAGTTTAAGAACACAAGCTTTTTAGGATCTAAGAGTCTATGAACTTGTGAGTCTGAGGGTCAGAAGAGACTACAAATCGGATAATCTGAAGGATCTGAGAGTTTAAGAGTACGAGAGTTTAAGGAATCCTGGGGGTCTGATCGTCACGAGTCAGATTGAGAGTCTGAGGATCTGAAGATTTGAGAGAAAGATCTAAGAGTCTGATGATCTGTGAATCTACAAGTCGCTGAGTCTGAAGGATCTGATAGTCTAAGAATATGTCGTTTTGAGGATTCAAGAGTCTGAGAATCTAAGTTTGAGAATCTGAGTTTACAAGTCAGTGATTCTAGAGACAAGACAAAGGACGCATTAAGAATCTGAGAGTCTAAGAATCTTAGAATCTCACAGTCCCTGAGCCTGAGGACCTATAAGTCAGAAAGTCTGAGGATCTGAGCATCTACAAGTGAGTGGGTTGAAGAAACCTAAGAGTCCATGAGTCCTAGAGCCTGAAGATCTGAGAGTTTAAGAATGAAAGATTTTTGACGACTTGGGAGCGCAAAAGTCTGAGAATCTAAGAAATTAATTAACACAAGCTTTTTAGGGTCTACGAGTTTGAGGATCTATGAGCTTATGAGTCAGTGAGTCTGAGAATCTGAAGGATCTGAGAGTACGAGGGATCCTGGGAGTCTGAACATCAACAAGTCAGGGATTGAGAGTCCGAGGATCTAAAGATTTGAGAGTCTGAGGACCTGAGTATCTACAAGTCGGTGAGCCGGAGGGATCTGAGAGTGGATGTGGTTTTGAGGATTCAAGAGTCTGAGAATCTAAGTTTGAGAATCTGAGTTCACAAGTCAGTGAGTCTAGAGACAAAAAACTGAGAATCTGAGAGTCTGAGGATCTAAAAGTCAGAGAGTATAAGAATGTTCCAAGTCTTTGAGTCTACAGGATCTAAGAGTCTACAAGTCCAAGAGCCTGAAGATCTGGGAGTCTAAGAATAACAGATTTTGACGACTTGAGAGAGCAAAATCGGAGAATTGAAGAGTTTTCAAGTCTAAGTATCTGGTAGTCGCAGCGTCTGAAGATCCCATGACCTGCGAATCAGAGTCTAAGAGTCTCAAGGGGATGAGGAGAACATGGAGGAGGAAATCTCATACCTGTGAGGATTTTCATATTTCCTAATGTGCAGATAAGAGTCCGATCTATGACAAATATTTGATACACTGAAACGTAACCTATGGCTGTGAAGTCATCTCAACTAGGGGTTCTGTTCAGTTCTTTTTCTCTGGTTCAAATGTCCAGTTTTATCCACACTGTTGCCTTAGATTCCCTCAGACCTCGATCCATCAGGATGAGGATGAATAATTCAGTCCAAAGTCTTCTTCTGTAGCTGCTGGACGGCTGCCACGTCTCCACAGTCATTTTTACCAAACTTCACAGACCTTCAAAGGAACGCCTGACCTCCTGTAGGCTGTTATTGTCAGCGCTCTGATGTTTAATATCTGCTGGGAGCGTCTTCTATGATGTCCTGCGGTGAAGTTTTGCCTTTTCGGCCCGCGTCCTTCGACCTGCATTGGCGGCGGCATTCTGAGAGGCTCAGGAGAGCCGCGGTGACCTTGTTGTGCTCAGCTGTAAACTGGTGCACGGAGGCAGAGAAACAAAAGAAATAAAAGCACAAAGACTCCAAGCCATGAATCTGATTTTACTGCTGCAGCAGAACAGAGGGAATCTGCTGAAATAAACAGATTTTTTTTTTTTTTTTTCCCTCTACTTATTATTGGATGTTAGCGAAATGTTTAAAAACGGGGGCTTGATCCACCTGGTGTTTGTACGCCTTCTCATTTATTCATGAGATGCTCCTGTTCTCAGAGAAACCTACGGCTCGCAGGCCTGATGATGTTCTTTTGGCCACTGCATCCGGCTCTCCGATGTGTCTTAGCTCTTTTTTTTTAAATAAACACAATAAGTAATAAATAAATCCACTGATATTCCAGTGTAACGTCAAGAAGTCATTGTGTTGAGAAAAAGGCTTCTATTTTTTAGAGTATTTGTTGCCGCGGAGAACTGTACTTCACGTTAAATAATTGAGATGAAATCATTTACTTCGTACAACGGACAAGAGCCTCACGCTGAGGATATAAAATAAATAAAAGAACAGTTTGTGGTAAAAAAAAAAAAAATGTAATAATATAATAAATTAATGACAGACCTGCTAACATGTGCACCTACTATGAGGACAGCAGGGGGCTCTCTGTTACTCCATGAGTCAGACAGGCTCAAATCTACAGGGCGTTGCATTAAAGGACCGTACGATAAAATAACATTTTTCCTACCTGGCAGTAATATAATTGATGTTGAATGTACGGTACAATATTACAATGTAATATAATTTCATTTAAACAGATGCAAACATATACAGCAGGGTCTCAAACTCAAATAAGTTGAGGACACCTGTCCCAACCATCATTTCACCAGAGGACCACAGCATACAGTATATCAATGTTTCATATCTTCTTCTTCTTCTTTTGGCTTGTCCCTTTTTCAGGGTTTTTTTCAGGGAGTCAACAATTTCCATCTCCCCCTGTCCTCTGTATCTTCTACTCTAACTCCAACTGCCTCCATGTCCTCCCTCACTGCATCCATCAATTTCCTCTTTGTCTTCTACCTGGTAGCTGCATCTCTAGGGTCATTCTCAACTGTTCCTCCTCTGAACATGTCCAAACCATCTCACTGTAGACTGTACAATAAAATACAAGTAGATTGTACTGTAAATGCTACTTTAGACTCACAATAAAGTAAACAGTAGACTGAATTGTAGACTGGAGATGGAAATTATTGAGGAGATAGAAATTATTGGGGTGATGGAAATTATTGACTCGCTATGGCAACCCCTGAAAGATGGAATACGCCAAAAGGAAAAGAAGAAAGAAGACTGAGTTGTAGACTGCACTGTAGACTAAACTTCCTCTTCTTTTCTTTTCGGCTTATGCCATTTTTCAGGGGTTGCCACAGCAAGTCAACAATTACCATCTTCACCCTGTCCTTCGCATCCTCAACTCCAACTCCAACTACCTCCATGTCCTCCCTCACTGCATCCATCAATCTCCTCTTTGTCTCCTACCTGGTAGCTCCATCTCTAGGA
>JAFBJS010008425.1:52937-82937 GCA_016785265.1 Paraplagusia blochii
CGCCTGCCAAACTTGTCCAAATCCGACTGTTAATTTATAGTAGCATATCGCCTTAATTCAGTACTTTACTCATTTATCTTAGTTCACGAAAATACTCATACTCAATATCCTGACATAGCCCATGACTCAAAGTTTAGTACCGCCTGTGGCCTGCGAGTCAAAATAATTGCGCAGGCCTGGTCTAGTGCTAGTCTCAGGGCACCTCAGTGGCAACCTGGCAGATGAAAGATTCAAAACTGAAGTCTTGCAGACCCAAGTCCGAAAAAAAAAAGATCAAAGGACAGACCTGGAATGAGATTCTCTGTTGGGAGGAAAGTTAGCACAGAGACAGGAGGGTACATATTCTAAGGATGTTGTTGAGATATTCCATACATTTATCAGAAATAAAATACAAAGTGGTCAGGTTGTTCATTTTATTGCAAAGTGCAACTCAGTTGACTTTGTCAAAGTTTCAGATTTGAGGGTTCGGCCAGTGTTATGTCTAAAGTTTTGACCTTGTGGGACGTCCATATCAGACATTTTTAATAGGACTGGAGTCAGTAATGAGCAGATCTAGAGGGCGTCCTGGTTCCCTGATGTGACACTCAAACCACCTCCACATGTATATTTAAATTTTCAAGGAACACAGGGTTGGAGGATGGATGACAGAGTGACGGAGCTAGGTCTCTCACAGCATGTCTGACTTGAGAAGTGGGTGTCTAGGTTTTGGTCGCTGGTGAAGGAGAAATAGTGTCACTGGGAGAGAATGTTTACATTTAAATGCTAAGTATTCCAGTAAGGAGTCAGTGGGACGGGATACAAGGACTTGTTGAAGGGCAGAGTGATGGATGGACAAGATCCACTACTACCTTTCCACTTCCTTAGCGTCAAACAAGTGAGCAGGAGTCGTTCAACCTCAAGTATAAATCATTTATGACTTATTTGGTAGAGATTGGTTGTTGGGATTGGGTGTTGATTGATTCTTTAATGGGTGAATTGGTAGGAATTTTCCATCCATTCTTGGTTTTCACCCTGGCTACTCGATTGAGGTTCCTACACTGTTTATGGGTCCTGGTGTTCCACGCCGCCTCCTCCACTGGTGTTCCATATCTTCTAGAAATCCCAGCCCTGGCCTCACTCTGATGACTTGTCAGATATTAATGGGTTCCTGTCACTGACCAGAGTGAATGGCCGTAGCTGCCATCTCTTGTGGACAAATTTATTGCGAGACCCTCTGTAGATGTAGTGCGGTTGTCAGAAGAGGCCAAGCTATCTGAGTGTCGTAGGGGACTGACAGGTCTTTGAGAACCATGAGTTGCAGTGGTACCAGGGCATCTTGCCAGGTCTTACGTAAATGGCTCAGGTGTCTCCATACCCTGGTCCACAGACCGGTGCCGTTCAGATGGTCATTAAATACCAAGTGATGTCAAGAAATGACAGGAAATAAGGACAGTAAAATCCTTGTCATTGTGATACACACCACTGCACAAAACAAAATGGGACGTCACCATTTTAACCCAACAGTGGGCAGCATTGAGCACCCAGGGAACAGTGTGCGGGGACGATGCCAAGCTTATTGCACCTCAGTAGTAACCTGGCAGTTGGTGGATTCAAACCTGAAGCCCTCCAGACCAAGTCTGGTTCCATAAGGAGTAGGGGACAGATGTACTAGCCAGCCATTGGGATGGTTGACAATTTTATGAACAGGAAATTTACAATCATCAATCCATAGTTGTCTATCGCCAGGTCACAGTCTCTATGACAGCTTTCCAAATCACATTGCACCGTCAGCTAGACATCTGTCCTACTTGTCAGCTAGTAAATCAGTCTCTGATGCTTTTTTGTCCCATGGATAAGTCGGCAGGTACCACCCATTACTTCCACCCAAATCACACTACACCATACTGAATCCACCCACAGGAAGTTATATTATAGTGGTAGCTGGTGGACACCTTGCAGCTGGTGGATTTGAACCTGAAGCTTTGCAGATTCAAGTCCGCTCCTTTACCACCAAAGCCGCATGATTGGAGAGGCCGTTTTCCTCAAAACTTATGCCCAAATTCACACTAACCTGTACCAGCCACTCATAAGTTTCCTGCCGGTGATAACCCCGCTAGGAGTCTCCCACATTCCTAACCGGGATTTGATCTTGCCCATGAGGCGAACCTTCTACCCCATCTTTACGCCATCCGGTACTAAATGACCAACTGACTTGCACCAGTCTGTGGACCGGGGCATGGAGGATCCTGAGCTAGTACATCGGACCCAGCAAAGTCCCTGGTACTGACCAAATCACTAGTACACTGGCCCTGGCAAAATGCCCTGGTTTTTACTAACTTGCATTACCATCCCCTGGTGAACCTTCCTGTGGTTGGTGAAAACCATTAAAAGACCAACTAACCAATTCTGGAAATCTATGAGCCTACACCTCAACTGCCGTAACAAGACTTCAAACTGTCTCATACTCAATGTCCCCTTTGGTCTTTTAGTAGAAAGCGTCTACAAATAAGCAGGCCAGGACACTCTTCTCCATCTTGGGGGATTTCATTGTATCAAAAGGTTTCTGACCACGGCAGGTCCACTGAGGACCACTGAGCATGGCACCTCACAGCTCTAAACTGCCTTGGGTACATCTTGTGTCTGTTTTCCAGGCGCCAGTTTATGTTGGGACTTAATCAGTCTTGACATGGACTTTGGTACATCTTGTGTCTGTGAGCTAGGCACCAGTTTATATGTCTTACATGCTGTGGGTACTAATCTTTTCGGTTTTTTTTAGATCCCTATTAAACCCTCGGGAGTAAAGGCACCTCAGCGGTAACTCGGTGGTAAGGGGATTTGCGGTAGTCAGCTTCCTAAAACACTAGGCCACCAACTGCCCCAATTTCCTTCAACAATTCTACAATAACCCTACACATCAATATTGTCCACCACTTTGTCTGTTCGTAATACCAAATTCTCCACCACAGTCCAATATACAATACAAAAAACACAATCAAGAGCGTGAAAATCTTCACGATAAGTGGCCAACACGGTCATGTCCTGCCTGATTTCTCTGACATCACTGCACGTCTTCGTGTTCCAACGTCCCATCGATGTGTAATCTGCGCTGTGGGATTCACTGTGTTTTTCGATGCCGAAACTGGTGGTTGACGAGGCACAGATGCCGAAAAGTGACTTTTTCCTTCAGTTTGTTGAATAAATGACTGGCGGTGACGAGGAGCAGCTGCAGATGTTTGTCTCCAGTCTCCTAGCTCAAAATCTAAAGGTCAGTCATGGAACATGGAGTCAAACCCGAAGTTGGAGACGGACGGCACTTCTTTGACCAAGACGTCTATGTCTGCAGAACAGAGAACTGGGTTAGTGTGTGTGTGTGTGTGTGTGTGAAAGAGAGTGTGTGTGTGTGTGCGCTGAGATTAACGTCATCAATTAAAAAGCCAGCAGATGTGACAGACATTCACTTTCTTCTGCTGTGACTTATGGACCTAATAAGAAACTTCCAAAAGCTCAAAGTGTTCAGCGTTAAAGAATAGTCGACCTGACTATCAGCGAGTGGCAGGGACCTGTCTCTCTCTCTCTGTCTCTCTGTTCGGCGAAGGACATTAAAAGTAAAAGCAGCTCGTTTAGAGGCAGCTGCTTGATGATGAAGCTGTAGGTTTTAATGAGGACGTGACTGGAAACCACAGCTGTGCTCCAGCCTCTACCTGCTCAGATGTTTGCCAAACTCCCGTCTCATCTCTTCTTTAACCTTTACCACGCTCTGACGCATGAAGAAGGAGACCTTCCTCCTTTTCCCAGATAAATAAACGCCTTTCATGTACAAACAGGGATCAACAGCGAGTCCTCTTATCTCAGATAGTCAAGAAAGAGGTGAAAAGAGTCCGGGGTGAAAACACGGTCTGAATTAGTCCTTTATTGTTTGGAGTGGTCTTTTAGTCCACAGTGGATTATTGGGGGACCGGGTGGGGTATGCAATTTTTTACATTATTTTTATTTATTACATTATTTTTTATATTACATTACACTTTTATCCAAAGCAACTTTGAGAAGCAATCTGGGTCAAAGTGAATGAAAGTATAGGTATAGTTTAAATATATGATATAGTATAGTATAGTATAGTATAGTATAGAATAGATAGATAGATAGATAGGTAGGTAGGTAGGTAGGTAGGTAGGTAGATAGATAGATAGATAGATAGATAGATAGATAGATAGATAGATAGATAGATCAGGTGTTCTCTCAAGAAAAAAGTTTTTAAGTGGGTGGGTGGGTGGGTGGGTTGGTGGATGGATGGATGGATGGGTAGGTAGGTAGGTAGGTAGGTAGATAGATAGATAGATAGATAGATAGATAGATAGAGAGATAGATAGATAGATAGATAGATAGATAGATAGATACTGTTGATAGACAGATAGATAAATAGATAGAGCAGGTGTTCTCTCAAGAAAAAAGTTTTTAAGTGCTTCCAAAACACATAAACACAGCCATAAAAAAAAATGATTTTCTTGAAGTATAATATTAGGCATTTTTACTAATATCAGTAAAGTAATATCAGTCGACCAATAAATGGGCCCAGTACAAGCATAATTACACAATATTCTTAAGATCCTTATTGGTTTTTCCTCAAACTAATGAAAATCTGAAAACTCAATACTTGATTTTTTTCCTAATTTCCTGAAATTTCACCTAGGGCCCTGACACGATATCTTCAGAGGCTGCACATATGGGTGTTGTTTGATATTGGAATTGTAAAATAAAGTGTTGGGAAATTATTGGCAAATGTTCACATCCCTAAAAAGTCGAATTATCATTAATAAAGACAGTATGTTTACTATATTTTGTTCGTTTTCTCCATACGGGTCCATGCAGACCTGAACTGGTGATTTGCTTTTCAGGTCGGTTTACTGAACCAGACTTTGTTATCTTCATCTGTTTTCCAGCAGGTGTCTCAAAAACTTTATACTGATAATAAGAAAAGAAAGAGTCCTCCAATAGAATCGCTACAGTAAAGGAGGAACGGCTTTAGAGCTGAAGGCTGGAGAAAACACCGGGGCTGGTTATCTCACTGCTGACAATCCTTCACACTGTAAAACAGGTGCATTTTGGGAGAATGTGCTGCTGAATTGAAGCTGCCTTTAGATAATCATCACAGTTGGAGTTGGAAGTTCTCCATCTCTGCAGGGATACTGGATTCAAAGCTATTCCTGCCCCTGCACAGAGTGTAATGGACTGAGGATGCCCACGGTGCCCTGGGGGTCCGGGGTTTCAACCACATTTCTGGGATTATATCTTAAAGGCTGAGGGAATAGCGATGAGTCGAAAGCAGTCAGAGGATTGTAGACCTCAGGTCTCCAAGGGCTGGGCTGTGGTACCTCCACATAGGCAATGATAATGAGCTCTTGAGCAATATGAAAGTTTATGGATGTGTTCACGACCCTCTGGAAAAGTCATGCTTAAAAAATAAAATGCTTTAGCTTCGGAAAAACATGGACATTGCCAGAAAAGAAAGGAAAGGAAGGAAAGGATTTTATTCTGAAATTGTGATCAACACCGCTACACACAACAAACTCAACCTCGGTATTTAACCCATCACCAAAGTAAACAGTGGGTGGTATTGAGCGCCTGGGGAGCAACGAGTGGGGACGACAGTGGACCTGAATGGTAATCTGGCAGCAGGTGGATTTGAACCTGAAACCTTGCAGATCCAGGTCCAATTCCTTACTCACTGTGCCACTGCTGCCCCCAAAGCACCAGTATAGCACAATATAAAATGATTATATAATTCGGACAAGTTTGGTGGACTGAATTACGGACCATATCTGGCCCCCGGGCCTTAGTTTGCCCACGTTTCGTTTACAGCTTTTCTTTTCTAATTTCGCACCCAATCAACAATAGTGGCCCAGTGGTTGAGGAAGCGGATTTGGGTCTGCAGGGGCTCAGGTTTGAATCCACCAGCTGCCAGGTTGCCACTGAGCACAGCACCATCCTGACCCACATAACTTCTTGTGGGCTCACCACCCACAGGAAGGCTCACAATATGGTGAAATGGGTGGTGCCAGCTGCACCTGCGACTCGTCAATGGACAAGCAGAAGAAGAAGATCGAATTTTGAACCCAAATGAACATTCTTAAGGCCATTAATAAGAGAAACCAGGGCATTACATGAAAAAGAGAAACGTATGCCTCAATGAAAAGTGATTTTGTAATGATGGAATAATTTTTGGCGGGCCAATTTTCAACACTGAACGGGCCACATTTGTCCCCATGCCTATTTCACAGTAATTGTTTTCTAATTTTGAACCTGGTCTGCACTGGTGGCCTAGTGGTTAAGGAAGCGGACATGGGTCCGCAGGGGTTCAGGTTTGAATCCACAAGTTGCCATGTTGCCACTGAGGTGGACCATCTGAGGTGGACCATCTTGTGGACTCACCACTCACAGGAAGTCTCACAATATGGTGCAATGTGATATGGGTGGCGCCAGCTGCACCTGCGACCCCGCAACGGACAAAAAGACAAATGTTGTCATTCGGAAGAAATTTTTGGTGGGTGGGATTATGACAGTCAAACGGGCCACATTCGTCCCCCCGGGCCCTACTTTGCCCATGCCTGGTCTAAATGGATCGATCCGTTAATTTTCCGTGGCAGCAGTAACGCTGTAGCTACGGACTGTAACTGATAATTACCTTCAAAGTTTCCCACCGCCTTCATCAAACACCGTCAGCTGAATTCTCTTCGCTGTTAATGTGTACAATATATAAATATCTGAGCGTAGGGCGGAAGGAGACAGCTTTATTTTTATTTAGCTTCCTAGCGTCATCACTCCGCTCCTGGGCAATGCAAATGTTTCAGTGCTGATTAAACCACAGCAGGATTCCAATCAGATCCAACGGCCGAGCTCGTTATTCATGATTATTATTATCATTCATTTATTAAAGATTTCCTTTAAAGTCGTTTTTAATCCATCAGGTTCACAGGGTGCAGAAAATTAATAATATTTCTCCTCATACCTGCTGAACATGAGGTGTGTTCCACTCAGTTTTCCTCCGTGTGGAGAGATTAGGAGACTGATTCAAGAATTCCTGCAAGGACGTGTGGTCCACTGAGACGGGAACCCTGTAGGGAATGGTCTTAAAGACCAGAGAAGACATGTGATTATCTAACGGTTAAAAAGCGACACGAGGAGAATCAGTAGTTCACTCTCCATCAACTTCACAACCTATAACTCACACAATACTGTACTTGGCACACCATATGATAACAAGCCTCCGGTCACTAGGTGGCAGCAGCTCGTACTATACAGTGGTTACAGATGAACCGAACCCTGTCTCTAGGCTTATACACACATTACCTAACCGAGGCAAGGGATCTGCAGCTCCAGGGACCAGACCTGACCAGGTTCCGCTAAACTAACCAGTCAGTGACACTGACAGTGATGCTTTCATTGTCCTAGGAAAGCTGTAGCTTTTTCCTCTTCTTCTCCTTTCACCTTTTACAGGGGCTACTGCACTGGTATTCTACTCCGACTCCAACTACCTCCATGTCCTCCCCCACTGCATCCATCAATCTCCTCTTTGTCTTCTACCTGGTAGCTCCATCTCTAGGATGATTCTTCTACCAATGTATCCACTGTCTCTCCTCCGAACACACTCTGGTCGCTGTGGTAACGTTTAAACATACCGTCAAAATAAGACACAACACAAAAACAGTGTATGAAAATACCCGCGACTCACAGCCCTGGGCTTGTTTTGCTGTAACGAGACGGTCCCATCTTGGGGTTATGGGAGACAATGAAACCCGAAGTGCGCTACTTAGGTCCAGTTTGTTCCGTGATTTTGTTTTGGTCGTCACTGCAGAAAACCCTGCTTCACACAGATGAAATGTTGGAAATGGCAACAGGGTTTTCAGTCTTGTTTTGCAGATCTCAGCCATGACTTTAATCCAGAAAAACGGCAGAGTTGATGTCTCGAACAGGCATTTAAGGCCCCGTCATTTACGATCTCCACCAGTTGATCTTTTTTTTTAATTTAGCGGGATGTATCACGTGACCTACGGTGTCTAGGACTTGACATGCGTCAAGTGCGACGGATGTAATAAAGAGAATACGGCCACGTTTCAAAATAAAACATCATTAAGAGTCGGACAATGAATCAAACAAATTATGTGTATTATTTTTTTCTTTCTGTGTGACCCGGTACCAAATGGGGTTGGGGACCACTGTAGTAGAGGACACCATGAGAACGTTAAAGGGAGAAGTGTGGGCGTGGATTGTATATGAAACCTGCGCCCTACGATCAGGTGCGCCTTATGTGTGTGTTAAATATAGTAACGCACACAAGACTGAGACTGCGCCTTTCAGTACGGTGCGCCTTATGGTCGTGAAAATACGGTAATTTATGTTCCATGCACCATTGCTGCCCCCATGTTTATGCAGGAGGCTGATTGAAGTGGGTAAAAATTTGACTTTTAACCCAAACCGTCACAACAGGTATGTGTTAAAACGAAGACTTTTGATTGGCTAACGCCACAAACCTAAATATCAAATATGTTGAATATTATTATTATTAATTAATTAATTATTATGAGTTATATTGAATTCTCTTTCGATTTTTAAGCCGTGACTTAGCATTTCATTATCGCGTTTGGCCCGTGACTCAGAT
Organism: Paraplagusia blochii; assembly: GCA_016785265.1. NCBI lineage: Eukaryota > Metazoa > Chordata > Actinopteri > Pleuronectiformes > Cynoglossidae > Paraplagusia > Paraplagusia blochii. The sequence continues at coordinate 61,570 of JAFBJS010008425.1, forward strand.
TGTAGTACCGCCTGTGGCCCACAAGTCCAAACAATTGCCTGGTCTAGATTCAGGAAGGTCCTATACCATGCAGTGGGATTTGGGTGGTGGCCACGGAAGGATGCACCGACGGCCCGATCCTTGGAGGAGGGAGGTCTGGGTGTCCTTGCTCTGACTGCTACCCCCAGGACCTGGTAGTTGATGTATGGATGGAGTTTATTTTATTTTCTGGATCTTCATCTGCTCAACAGAACAGTGTGACTGCAGGACTGAACGAACACACACTCGTCCTCCTGCTGGGACTGAGCTCAGCACTGATTTCAGTTTCCTGCTGTGAAGAGCGTTTGTGTCGCAGTCAGATTTACAGCAGCCACAGTGATACTATGATCTGAGACCACACTCAGAAAAACACATTTATACTCATACAGTACATACATATATACAGCATGCATATAGACCAGCCTGGAAGAACTAAATATATACATACATATAGTATTTACAATAGAAATATATTACCAAAAAAAAATTTTTTATTAGACTTTAACTTCAGAGCTGATAGCGGATGTTTTTCCATGATTTTTTTGATGGTAACCAAAATAACTTTAGTTTCTTACATCGATAGCAGTGACATCGTACTGACAAAACCAATACTTTTAGGCGTTCCTTGTTTCTATGTTCATTATATTCGGTGTTGGGCAAGTTACTTTAAAAAAAGTAACTTATTACTTTACTAGTTACTGCTTTGAAAAAGTAACTGGTGATGTTACTAGTTACTAAATTATAAAAGTAACTAATAACTAGTTACCTTACATAACTTTAAAAACACATTAAAAAAGTTGAGTGTTGTGTAGCAACTATCATAATTAAATGTAGTGGAACAATAAAAACAAAATAGATGTTTAGACATTTTGACAGACATCTTTATTGTAACCTCAACTTGTCACTTGCCAAGAAGACCCGCCCAGGTCTCTTTCTGATTGGCTTAGCCTGAAACATTAACCCATATCAACCAACCAACCTTCCAAATGACATATCAACCATCACTCCTTTTCAGCTCATGGGTTCTGTTAGTGTGGACGACCGTCTTTCACTCATGATTGACAGGCAGCAGACACTGCCACACAGTGTCTGCTGTGTGGCAGTCCACTGTGTGCCACTGCCACACAGTCCTCTCGTGTGGACGGGAGAAACCGTCCATTTGGACCACAGATAGTAACGAGTAACGAGCCCCTTTACACCACAGTAACAATAACGGTGTTACTGAATGGGAAAAGTAACACTTCGCATTGTTAGTTACAGAGAAAGTAGTTTTGTTAAGTAACGGTGTTACATGTTAGTCCCAACACTAATTATATTCTTCATGTAATAAAACTTAAGTGGAGCCAGGTGTTAAAAGAACAAGACATTTAAAAAATAATAATAACTTTTCATTACTCTATACTGTATATGTCAATATAGTAAAAAATATTTATATATATAGAAAAAAAAAATATATATATATATAGTATATATAAACAAATAAACTTGTACATATATCCATCTCCCCCTGTCCTCTGTATCTTCTACTCTAACTCCAACTACCTCCATGTCCTCCCTCACTGCATCCATCAATCTCCTCTTTGTCTCCTACCTGGTAGCTCCATCTCCAAACCTTCCTGTCTGTGTTGTCCCTCTAATCACCTCATTCCTGATCCTGTCCATCCTTGTCTCTCCTGAAGAGAACCTCAGCATCTTTAACTCCTCCACCTACAGCTGTGTCTCCTGTCTTCTACCTATGACTAGTTCCTGGAATCCATATATCAGGACTATTTTGTAAACGTTTTACTCCACCTTAGCTGACACACTGTATATATATATATATTTATATATGTATGTATATACACATGTGACTGTGAATTTCCTTTCCTTCTTGTCTGTCTGTGTTCCACATTTCTTTCTTTCGGAAATGATTTCTGCTGCATTGCAGCTCAATCCATCGCAGCTCACCGTCTTTTTCTACCATCAGCCATTTAACGGTGCTGCATGAAAATTACAAATCAGTCGGCGACACTCGGTGTCATGTTTTCAAACAGCTAAAGAGTGGCAAGAGAGAGGAGTGTGTGAGAGAAGAGAGAGAGTGACGATGCCGCAGCGTCCAACACCTGCAAATGGAAAGTGTCAGGGCGTGATAATGGAGCAGGAGGAGGAGAACACACACTTGCTCCGTTAGGCAGGGCTGCAGCCTAATGAGCTTTTCAGCCACACTCCACTCAGATGGAAACAAATGAGTGGCGGCGGAGAGCCGAGCGGACCTCCTGACCCCGGGCGGAAGATCCGGGACGTCTAGAAAGGCCGTACATTTCATTCCTCTCAGTGACCCCGCTTCTAACGGAACATCATAAAACGAGTCACCGCCACGGCTGGGCGCCCGCCTCCGTCTGTGATTTAGAAGCCAGGGACGACCACAGACACCGGGGGTGCAGCCGTGCGTGACCGGTGGCAGAAGAAACAGGAAACTGACCACCTCAGCTCCTCAAGGGTATGAGAGGAGGAGGAGGAGTGGAAGGATTTGGGGGAGGTGGTGGACAGAGGTGAGGAGGTGCAGGAGGTGTGTTTTACTAATGAGGATTCACTGTTGTTCACCTGCGTCAGTGTGGGGAGGTGAGAGTGAAGAGAGAGAATCAGATTTACAGGCTTTTCACCTCAGCTGTGCTGAGCTGCTGACTCCAGTCTGAGGAAGGTGTGTGTGAGTGTGTGCGGTAGTGAGACCTGAATCAGTAAAAATACTCTGCCTGACCAAAATAAAGTCGCCACCAAAAAAAAGGGTCATAGACTCTAATGTTTGGTTGGACCGCCTTTAGCTTTGATTACAACACGCATTCTCTGTGGCATTGTTTCAATGAGCTTCTGCAACGTCTCAAGATACTATATATTTCCATCCAGTGTAGCATTAATTTTTCTTGCATTGATGATGGTAGAGTCTCCAGTAAACTCCAGCACATCCCAAAGATTCTCAATGGGGTTCAGGTCTGGACTCTGTGGTGGACAATCCATCTCATGTTTGCTGAACCAGTCTTTCACAATAAGAGCCCGATGAATCCTGGCATTGTCATCTTGGAATATGTCCGGTCCATCAGGGGAGAAAAACTCCATTGATGGACTAACCTGGTCATTCCGTATATTCAGGTAGTCAGCTGACCTCATTCTTTGAGCACATACTCTTGCTGAACCCTAACCCTAACCCTCCAATGGGAGGCTCGTACCTATTAGCTTAGTTAAATCCAGGTGGTGACTTTTTATTTTTGACCAGGCAGTGTATCTTATCATGGGTTTGATGAGTTTTTATGTCTTTGTATGATACTTTCAACTCAATGAAACAACTTTTAAAAGATGTAAAATGTCCACATTTTTTAAATAACTGCAAACCACACAAACTACTTCTACTACTACTTCAATATAAATTATATTAAAAACGCTGTTGGGACTAAAGCATTACTTGTAACGCCGTTATGTAACAAATCTCCTTTTCTCTGTAACTAATAACGTCACCTTTCCGTTTCAGTAACGCCATTATTGTTACTGTGGTGTGAAGGGGCTCGTTACTCGTTACTATCTGTTTTTCTCCCGAAAAGGTTTCCTCCTCACTTTTTAAGTAGCGTATTTTCACGACCATATGGCGCACCGTACTTAAAGGCCATTACTATATTTAACACACACGTAAGGCGCACCTGATTTTAAAGGGCGTGGGTTTTATTTACAATCCACACCCACCTTCCCCCTTTAACGTTCTCATGGTGTCCTTTACTACGTCCGCCTTACTACAACAACACACACAGGGCGCACTGAACTATAGGGCGTGCCGCAGATTTTGGAGAAAATCTAAAGCCCGGCGCACACGGGCACATGTGCGCATTTGTCACTCGAGGCCCTGAGCAAAATATCGATCGTGCTCGATTTCTCTCCGCACCAGTGATCAAAGTCTCATCGTGTGCGGGCTGCGTGAGCACTTTTCTCACTACAAATGATTTGTGCGCATGCGTTACAATGATGACACAAGATGGCAACCAGCAGCGACTTGTTGAATGAAACGATATTAGAAGACGAATTCGTGGATCTTTGGCAAGACCATCAACAACAACAACAATAACAGTAAAAGTACCTCTTTGTCTTTGGAGCGGTTTTAACTTATCACGTGACCTGGGAAATCAGGTCGTGAGAATTCTTATTGTGTGCGGGTGTACTATCAGCCTGCGCGGATGGCGCTGAGCAATCAGCGCGCGCCGAATCCTCCCCGTGTACACCGGGCTTAAGGCTTTTATGTGCGCCTTATATTCGTGAAAACACGGTCCTCCACCAGTTGTATTTGTGCAATTTTTTTCCTCTTTTTACTGCATCATCATTCGTTCATCATCATTCTTAGAAGAAAATGTGACGTGTCGGAAACCAGCGCTAAAGCACTAACCTGAATTTTAGTTTTTTGCTATTCTCCGTTTGAAATCCAGAAAAAAATGGTTGCATTTTGAGTTTGAGTTGAATTCCATTCTAGGTCATCGTGAACAATGCTACAATCACATACTTGCGTGTAAAACGATGCTTCAAAGATGGGAGACAAGTGTGGCTCTATTTCCTGCTGTCTGTTTGTCAAGGCCTGTGGTGATGACGCACCTGCGGAGAGAGAGTGAAGTGTAAAGTTGATCTGTTCCTCTTCAAATATTTCATAACCGCCGTTGAATGGTCTGGGATGAAAGACTGTTCTCGCGGTGATGGAACGATTGTGAACGAAGCACAGAGGGCTCCTATGGGGATCGAACCACTGAACCTGTAATTACAGGACGTCTTTGTTGGAACCTGACATTTCTAACTGTGCTGTTCAAGGCTGACAGGGGAGAGTGAGACGTGAAAAAGGGTGGAGTGAGAGACGGAGAGAGAGAGAGAGAGAGAGCGGTATTACAAAAGAAATGGGCCATGAACCTCAGTTTTAGGGCAAACTGCTGCATTAATTGGTTTTGATCAATATCTTTTCTGTTTTTACGCGTTTAACATTTAAACATTTCTAATGTGCCCATTGACCATTCTTGCTGCAAATGGTTTTGGACAAAATATCAGGACCAAATTAAGGTTTGTTATGAAGTATTAGTACCCATAATATTTTCTACTCTCTCTTTTAAGGAGCAGTAGCACGTTTTATAGGTATTGAATACCCATAATATCTTTCCACTCTCTGTTTTGCGGAGTGCTAGCACTTTTTATAGATGTTAATAACTACAATATCCATCTTACACCTTTAAATAGAGGGTAAGAAGATATTATGGGTGTTGGAAGTACACTACTTCCACTATTTTTAATCAACTAGAGCCCCACCTTGTGGTGAAACACGGGGCTGCGGCCACTTTAGCCAATTCTGTTAATCCGGCCCTGGCAATAACTACACCAGGGGTGCCCACTAGGCATATCGAGATCTACCAGTAGATCTCCAAAGCAGTGCTGGTATATCCTGAGCAATAACAAAAAAAATAATGGTAATAAAAACTAGAGACGTAATTCTATTTTAAGATGCTAATCACTGGGCTAAAGTGAGAATCATATAGGTATTGAGTCAGGCAGTTTTCAGGCAGTAAAGATTTTTACAACCCATAATATTTTCTTACCCCTGGTGAAAAATATATTGCCACTCCTGAAGAATTATTTTACCCATAATATTTTCCTACCCTCTCTTCTAAAGGTGGTGGCGTAATTTTACAGATACTAAACAACCATAATATATTTCTCCCCTCCGTTTTGAGGAATGCTAGCGCATTTTTATAGATGTTTAAGAACCATATTATCCTTTTAACACCTGTAAAAGAGAGGGTAGCAAGATATTATAGGTGTTTGAAGTAGAGTTAAATTAGTATAAGTATATATAGTAGTGATGGGTCCGGCAACACTGACGCGTCGGCACATCAAGCCCGTGGAATGAAACACTGTGTCCATGCACATACCGCTTCTAGAAAGTCACGTGACCAATAAGTGACGGATCGGGCAACACCGACGCGTCGACGCATGCATGTCGCTTTAGAAAGTCACGTGACCGATACAGGAACTGCATCGAACTGACATGAACGTGCCAAACTGCGTCTATAAGGACACGCATCTGTCAATAGGTTGTATCGGCCACAACAAAGAATCTCCGTTGTGATCTTTATTCCATCTCATCACTGAATTATGGCGCAGCCTCCAGGAAAATTTTGCCATTTTGATCTCATATCGGAAAAATAAATGGATATGTATACTTATAATGTATAAGTATTCTAAATGTGAATGTCAAAACGGGACAAAATACATTATTGTATATACTAGTCATAGGAGTGTCAGTGGAGTCTGTCAACAAGGTTGCCTGTAGGGATTTATAAGGTCCAGCAGGTGTCAGTATTCAGTGACACAGTTTCAACACAGTATCGATACAGTTTTGAAATGTGTCGAAACGCTTCACGAGGCCTCATCGACTCATCACTAATATATAGTCCACTTTCACTAATTTTAGTCACTTGACATGAGCAACCTGGTCCTTCACCCCCTGGTGGCGAAGCCCAGGGCTGCGGCCCTTTAGCTCATTCTGTTAATATGGCCTTGGCAATAGACACACAGTGTATAGAAGCCCATTTCCAGCGACTATCACTCCAGTGTTCCTATGACACTGATGAGTCAGAGTGCTAATGGATGATTAGAACATCCTTGTGCTTTTAATGCTGTAATTGCTGCAAATGGAGGATTCTTTGACAAAAGCAACGTTTGAAGGAAACGCAAATCATTATTTCCAACCTTGTTGATCTCTTGTTAATGTTTTCCATTCATTTTACAACTCGTGGTAAAAAAAACATAAGCATTTTTATACAAAACACAAAATTCACAAGTTTTGTGAGCGTTGGCGACATCAAACTTTTTGCATAATAATGTTATACGGAAAAAAAACACATGTAAGCGCGGATCCACGAACGTATTCTGGGAAGATCACGCAAACAACGCTTCACATGTCAAAATATGTTGACCACGTTGACGTCGTACAAAAATGATGGGAGCGGCAATGGCAACAGCTCGAGTGTTAGTATGTCAGTATGTTTTAACATAATACTTACATTCGAAAGCTCGCCATTGCGACTTCCAGCAGCCATTTTTGTATTGACTTGGTTCTCGGGTGCAGTTTAGTGATGTCACACACGGATCCTTGTGGGGACAATGCCGGGTGATTGGCTGCAAACGAGTGAGACTTCTGATTGGCTGGTGACGGACTGACGTAGCAAAATTACGCACATGATTCTGGTCGGCGTAAAAAGAACCTTAAAAATCCACATTTGTGTGCGCGTAGCTTCACAAAATAAAAGCGCGTTTGCAAGCATTTTTTCTCTTGTAGTCCACAAGGGAAAAAATCAGACAGAAACTTCTTCTTCATGGACTTTAACTATTTATCGCCTCATTATCACTGTTCTCTAAATCATCACCATCTGCTGCTTGAATACAGTATTATAACATTCTTCTGGTGGACGTTAGGGAGGAGGTCAGATTATTACCGTGCTCCACTTCGATTCTTGGACCTCCATCTTGACCAGCATTCTAGTATGGAAAGGTTTGACTTTAAGGACAACACTCCTCTGAGACAAGCCTCTTCCTGGTCCTCTGTGCTATGAAGAGCAGCATCAATTCATTGTGGATGAACCTGAGCTCCTGAACGTGCCTCCTCAACGCCGCTCCGTCTCCCTGGACGCTCTCATTAGCGAAGCTGCTGAAGAAGCAGCTCCAGAACACATTCATTATTTACTCTACACTGACTGTGATTACATGTCTCTTTCTTCATAGTCTCTGTGTTTGTTTCTTCTATAACGCACGCTAAACTCGGGCAGCAATGGTGGCCCAGTGGTTAAGAACGCCGGCTTCTGCAAGGCCTCAGGTTCGAATCCCCCAACTGCCAGGTTGCCACTGAGGTGCTCTGAACGTAGCACCGTCTTGACCTTCACAACTTCCAGTGGGTTCACCACCCAGAGGAAGGCTCACAGTATGGTGCAGTGTGATTTGGGTGGCAGCCATGGACCCTGCTGTCCCTTGGATGAGCATGCCAAACTGTGGCCTGGGGGCCAAATATGGCCCATGTAACTATACTTGGCCCGCAAAATCATATCAAATGAGTTCTGAAGTTGGTTCACCTGGCCTATACAATGGTCTGTAAATTGTGCCATACTGCCCCCTGTGGTCGACTTGTTTTCTCTTCCGTAGCTATGTTCACACATGTGTAGTTTGGCAAGTTGAGGTAAAAATAATGGGTAAATATGAAGGGTTTCAAACATGTTTGAAATCAATGAGCCATTATCTCACAACCAATCATGAGGTTACTGTTGCACGTCCAAAAAAAAACAATCAACAATCTCCACTCGACAAAAAGTTGCAGCTAAATCGCACAGTGTACGCTAGGCCTCAGGCAAATAGGAACTGGAAAGGCTACAGAAAACAAGACTAAAAAAAGGGAACAAATGCTACAAATCAATCAAAATCCAACCTGAATTTGAGTTTGATACCCCTTGCCTACGTATCTAAGGGCATTGCTCTCCAAGGGGCAACATCCCCTGAGAAAACTGAGTTGCTCTGATTTTCACTAAGTGTTGAACATTAGTGCATTTGTTCCGAGAGAGATATATTAGAAAGTGTTTTTTGTCCCTGTGGTTCAGTGTCAGCGTTTGAACTGTTCTGTTAATGATCTGTGTGATAACCTTTAACTTTCTTCGTCTTCTCTCTTGTTCTAATCACATGACTTTCAATCTCTTCAAGTCTTCACAGGGAACTGTTATTAAAACGTGGTGTTCTTCCTGTTCCCTGATTAAAGTGCACATTTTTCTGACTTTTTAACCCTGAAACAAAAGAAATAATCAGACCCGTATCAGAATTATGTGGTAATTAAGTGTGGGACTCAAGGGAACTCAAACCAACGTTTAATAAATGCTGAAGACTAGCAGCTTCAAAGGCTGATGTCAGCGTTGGCGTCAAAAACACTTTTTCTCCAATTGGATCAGTCATTGATGTTGTTTTAATAAAGAAATACACATGTTAATGATTGTTTCATTTCATACTGAATATAGATGCGCAGATGAACTTTGGTATCTGCAAACGGCCAAGGTTTGGCTCGTAACAAAACTAGCGTCTAACCAGTGACAAATGTTCGTTCTTAGCTTTTCTCCTTAAACTGACACCTAACATGGTGGAGGGGTTTGAGGATCTGAATGAACCTACGAGCTTTCTTGTCTGGGCCTCCCAAGGCAAACAGGTCTTAGTCGACGGAGATTAAAGATTGAATTCCTTTTTTTGTCATTGTGACGTTGTGATTCACACCACAGCGCACAACGAAATTTGACCTTTGCATTTAACCAGTGAGCAGTGGGCAGCTTTTTTGAGCGCCAGGGGAGCAGTGTGTGGGGACGATACCATGCTCAGTGCACCTCAGCAGTAACTTGGCGGTAGGGAGACCAGGGACCCAAGTCCGCTTCCTTAACCACTAGACCACCACTGCCGCCTAGTGGTTAATGACCAGACAAAGGGCAGTTTAAAATAGCGCTAATGGACAAAACATTGTCACCAAGGCTATCTACATGGCTCGGATTGGCGCTACCGGGCTTCACTGTGGAGCCAGGAGCAGAGTTGGAGCTCATAGACGAGCCCCTGGTGGCCGAGTCCGGGTCTACGGGAGGAGACCCAGAGGAAGACCCAGGACACTTTGAAACAACTATGTCGCCTGGGAACGCTTCAAGATGAGCTGGAGGAAGTGTCTAGGGCAGGGGTGCTCACACTTTTTTAGCACGAGCTACTTTTGAAATGACCAAGTCTAAATGATCTACCCATTATATTTATTGAGAAATATATTGAGGATTCTTGCAACTTATGTTGATGTATAACCGCATATGTTGCACAACACAACATTATTATGTACATTTTTTTGTCATTACCTGAGTTCATTCCGTATGAAAGTGATACGTTTTTTCTCCCCCACTCATTTTTATACTCTATCTTATATTTAAGAGGAAAAAAACAAGTGAAAAATTAGGATGTAACTAACGACTAGCTTGTTAGCTTTGCAACGCTCAGGGGCATTGTTTGAGCACGCACAGTGTACCTAATAATTAGATGACATCTGACTGGTTGTCCTGTGTATCAATCAAGTGACGGGATGGCTGATAGGCTGACGTCTAGTTTTTATTCAAAACAACTCAACTTTATTTGTATAGTCAGTTCATGACAATGTCAGATCACCTTGTCATGCGATCTACCAATAGTACCTTGGAGATCAACTGGCAGATCGCAATCGACGTATTGAGCACCCCTGGTCTAGGGAGAGGAAAGTAAGGGTATCCCTCATCCGAATGCTCCGAATGGACAGCTACTTTGCTCTGGATAAGTGGATGAAGATGGAGAGATGGATGGATGGATGGATGGATGATTGAATGGATGGATGGATGGATGGATGGATGGATGGATGGGTGGGTGGGTGGATGATGGGTGGATGGATGGGTGGATGGATGGATGGATGGATGGATGGATAGGTGGATGATTGAATGGATGGATGGGTGGGTGGGTAGATGGATGGATGGATGATTGACAGAATGGACAGCGACTTTGCTCTGGATGAGTGGATGAAGATGGAAAGATGGAAAGATGGATGGATGGATGGATGGATACATGGATGATTGAATGGATGGATGATGGATGGATGGATGGATCTTACCAATGTTACAAAATTGCGCTAATATCAGACTGATCAATATTGATCAAATTGTTATTGTTGAAAAATTGTTGAAAAACTCAAGCCCACTGGAAACCAGTGTTTACCTCCATGTCCTCCCTCACTGCATCCATCAATCTCCTCTTTGTCTCCTACCTGGTAGCTCCATCTCTAGGATCATTCTTCTACCAATGTCTCCACTGCTCCTCCTCTGAACCTGTCTGTGTTGTCCCTCTAATCACCTCATTCCTGATCCTGTCCATCCTTGTCTCTCCTAAAGAGAACCTCAGCATCTTTAACCCCACCACCTCCAGCTCTGTCTTCTGTGTCCTCGTTTAGACGGCACTTCACAATATGCTGAACCAGTTATTTCAATGATTAAAACAGTCAGTTTGAAATGACTGGGATTTTACCAAACGCCCACTCATTTACTCCAAAACAAACATTACGTAATTAAAACTACTCAGTGAACTCTGCCAGATTCTGCTGGTTCTGTATCTTCTCTCTGACGACCCACTAAGAACAGCTCCGTGATACAATGTGGGTCCTGACCCAACAGTTGGGAATCGAGGCTTTAAACAACATCATGGAAATATTTCAGATGCTTTGTCTTTAATTAAGTTCTGAGCTTGACCTTAAGAACACTTGAGAGAAACAAACATCGAGTTGTGGAAATCAACATGGCCAAAATCAACCAAAGGGAAATACAGCTGACCTCACCTGATGGTCTCCCCACAGATCCTACACGTTCTGCGCTGTTATGAAAATAAATCCAGTCTGATCCACAGAGAGCAGCTGTAATTTCATCATCATCTCTGCAGTCAGACATCAGGCTCGGTGCTCAACACTGACACAGGTTCAACCAGGGAACTGAAGAAAATCTCTTCTCATTTTACATGGACTGAGACAATCCGGGCTGATACTGATATCATCTATCCATCCATTTCTTTGTCTTTGTTCACGTTTTAGTTACCAGGTCACAGGGGGACTCGTCGAAGAAGGGACACCTAGACTTCCTGTGAGGACAAGGGTTCAACACGTCAGAGTTCTCCCACGACCAGGGCCGGATTAACTCTATCTGAGGACCGATCACGGCAGGTGTACTGACACAAGTACCTTCAAAAGCTGATTTTTTTACCCCCTCTGTGTGTGTGCTGATGTTCTAAAGTATTTTCCTACCCATGATATTTTCCTACCCTTATTTAAAAATCCATGGACATACAGTCATGGAAAAAATGATTAGATCACTCTTTCTTTAATTTCTTGTCCATTTAAAAGTCTGCTTCCACTTAATCTACATTAATCTGGACAAATATAATAACAACAAAAAAGGGCATGGTTTTGTGTTCATTGTTTCCCCCAGGTGATAAACCTTTAGTGGAACAAGGCATTAAGATGAACAAGGAATTGAAGAAAACGACAGAGTGGTCTAATCATTTTTTCCATGACTGTATCTGAAGTTTTTTCCTACCCATAATATTTTCCTACCCTCTGTTCTAAAGGTGGTGGCATAATTTTACAGATGCCAAACCGTAACATCGTCCTACTCTCCGTTCTAAAGGTGGTAGCATATTTTTATAGATAGTAAACACTTATGATTTCTATCTTACAACTTTAAAAGAGAGGGTCTGCAGATATTATGAGTGTTTGAAGTACAGTAAAAGTAGTATCAGAACACTACTTTCGTAGATTTTTGTCATTTGACTAAAATTACCGCACTGGGGTAAGTAGCAGGAGCTGCAGCCCCCCTAGCCCATTCTGTTAGTCCGGCCTTACCCACCACCTCAAACCAAATCACGCACCGTACCAGCCTCTGGTAAACCTTCCTGGAAGGCTGACCCATGTCACTCTTTTAGGCTCAGAATGGCCTAGTCCCATGGGTAAAGATCTGGCCACCAAGTACCTGCTGGCCAACCCCAAACTAGGGATGGCTCCAAGAGCGAGGCTCTAGTAAAGCCTGTACAATTGATGTATAGTATTGTAGTATAGTATAGTAAAGACAAGGGCAAACTAAGGCCCGGGGGCCAGATGTGGCCCGCTGAGCTTTTTAATGCGGCCCACCGACCTTGTCCGAATCAAAAATTGTATTCGCATAATCATTATTCTTGTGCCATTTCCCTGCAGTTTCCACATTTCCCGGAGAGATGACATCATAAAAGCTATCAGAAGTTTAGCATCGTAGGTTTTTACCTTAATTCAGCAAACTCTCAATTTTTCGGGTCTTGACTCTGCCCTCAAGTCCAATTCTTGCGACCCATCGTGGCCCGCGAGTCAAAAAGTTTGCCCACCTCTGGTATAGTATGTCATCAAATGATTTTGGTTTGTTCAATCAACTAGGCCTTGCCCTGGAAGACCCTGTCTGACCACAAGGCTCTTTTTTCTTTGTTATTGATTCCCTTTTTTGGGGTTTCTCTGCAATTGGTGTGGAGCACCAGGTTTCTTCTCCTTGGAAAGATCCAATGCCAGTTAGGTTAGTTGGCCTCTTCCAGTGGACTCACTACCTGAAGGAAGGTTCTTGAGGGGCTAGTACACAGCGGTGTGATTTAGGTGTTGTTCCTGGAAACTGCAGCCACCCTGGTTGGATTACTTCTTTGGTCTTTATGTAATATTTCTCTCAGGTCTTTATGACCCTACGTAGAAATGTTTAGTTGCCACATTAAAAAAAACTTTATTTACTTGATAAGGTATTTTCAGTCCTCCAAGACTTCTGACTAATCAATACAATGATTTCTTTCATTGATTTTTTTTTTTTTTTTGGTTTTCGCCTGATAAACAAACACATAGTCAATAAGATGTGTTTTTCACAAACATTTTTTTAATAAAAAAATATTATGAAAAATATGTGTTTTTTCACAATCTGTTGCCTGATTAAACACTGACATATTTATATATTTTTTAAATTATATATTTTATAATAATTATATATAATTATTTGTGTCATTTTTCAGTGGCTGGTAGGCAGTAAACCAGGTGAACACTGGTGCCTCCCTGGTTCAAACCACTTAATAATCGATCTTAACTGTGCTGCTGTGATGAAGCGCTGACACAGCTGATTACAATAGATTTATTCATTCAGGCATTCATCAATTGTTAACCTCAACTGGACAGGGCTGTCCATCAGAGACAATGACTATTCACAACCTTGGTTAGTCCAGTCTGTACTACTCACCTTACGTTGGTAGAAGAATGATCCTAGAGATGGAGCTACCAGGTAGGAGACAAAGAGGAGATTGATGGATGCAGTGAGGGAGGACATGGAGGTAGTTGGAGTCAGAGGAGAAGATGGAGAGAAAAATCTAAACTATTAACCTTGTCCTAATCTACATTTCTATTAGTGAAGACCAGGATTTGGAACAGAAGACTGAACCAGTGACTTTGACAGATGTCAAGCAGGAATGCTAACCAGTCCTCTTACATGGACCCCCCCCCAAAAAAACGAAACCTTGGTGAGAAACTCAGCCTAAGGATCAGGAAGTTAGAAGAGGTCTATTGTGGGCTACTAGGGAAAAAGAAACTCATGTCCGTCGTAGATTGGAGGAACAATATCCCTGAAAATTGTTAAAGAGATTAGATTAAGAGATTAAATTCCTTCTTTTGTCATTGTGATATTGTGATGCACACCACAGCGCACAACGAAATTTGGCCTCTGCATTTAACCCATCATCAAAGTGAGCAGTGGGCAGTGGGCTATTGAGCGCCTGGCGAGCAGTGCCTATGGACAATACCATGCTCAGGGCATCTCAGCGGTAACTTGGCGGTAGGGGAATTCGAACCAGGGACCTTGCAGACCCAAGTCCGCTTCCTTAACCATTAGGCCACTGCCCTGGCCAATACATCCCTGAAAATTGATGTTCTAAGTCAGGAGTAGACAATTCTCCTTGTGGGCCAAACACTTCAGAGTGGGACAAAACAAAAAACTGGGACACAGTCAAGGACAAAGTTAATTTGGCTGGAAGTGTCCATGTCCCTTCTCGCCAGATATGAAGGCTTATAAATTAATTATTTGCCAAAGTCTAATTTTATAAACAATGAAAAATTAAACTTATCTGAATGCTATAACATATGGCTTTACCGTTAATATTGGTGGAATTAATGGATCAAATATCATTACACTGTGGGCCAGATTTGGACCCCAGGCCTGATTTTGACACCTGTGTTTTACGTTATCTGGAAACCTTCCTGTCAGCCTCCCTGTGGGTGGTGAGCCCACTGGCTGTTATATGGCTTGGATGGTGCCAGGATCAGGGCAGGTGGCGGATTCAAACCCAAAGCTTTGCAGACCTATGTCTGCTTTCCCAACCTTTAGGCCCCCACTGATACTACAATAACATTATTTTATACCATTAATATAGATTGAGTTGGCAGTGGTGACCTAGCAGTTAAGGAAGGGGACTTAAATTAAAGCTTTCGAGCGCTCGGGGAGCAGTGAGTGGGGATGATACCATGCTCAGGGCACCTCAGCTGTTTCCTTAACCACTAGGCCGCCAACTGCCCCAACTTGTGTCCTCAAGGTTTCAGGTTCCAATCCACCACTTGCCAGGTTGACACTGAGGTGCTCTTAGCAAAGTACCATCCCAACCCATCAGGTATCCAAGGAAATCTAAAATACCGATAGCGGTTGAGGAAGTGGACTTGGGTCTGCAAGGCTTCTGGTTTGAATCCACCAACTGCCAGGTTGGCCCATATAACTCCCAGTGGGCTCACCACCCACAGGAAGGCTCACAATGAAGATGCTTGAAACCATCCAAGGACCTCTGGACTGAAAACACAGCTTCAAACAGTGAACTCCACCCACAGTCTGCAGCGTGTATCCACCTGATCTTAAGAGTTCGGAAAAACTATTACTCGCCCGTTTTCCGCTGCATGCACATTTCCAGCATCTGTTTTTATTTTAAACCAATGCCATGAATCCTCAAATGGAAACAAACTCACTCTCTCCACAAATAACTCCAGATAAGATGGTCCTGCAATCAGTTTGCTCAGCACTTTTCCGGTGCTATCGGGACACGCTCCCTTCCCACACCAGCGGCAGCCTCAGAATAGCATTGATTTCCCGCAAACATTTACTCACCACATATGTGAATAATGTGTGGAAGTGCTGCAGGTGATAGCAGGAGATATGGAGGCAATTACACTGTAATAGATTCAATCTGGAGCCAAGAGAAACATAATTGGAGAAGGAGGCGCTGCCTACGGGCCAGAATATTCTATATTGTCACTATGATTATAGACACTCGACGCAGCGTGCTGCTGTTTACAATTTCAAATCAGCACGAGAATGGCTTAAGCACTGCGCTTTAGTTTAGCGCACTGATTGCACTTTAATGTGCGTGTGTCAATTTGAAAACACCCTGTTATTTTCTTCCTTCCTGCTCGGCTGGTTATCAAAAGGAAACGGCGTTTCGCATCAGCCCGTGTGTTGTGTTTGGAGTGAATTCAAATGTTTGAGATGTTGGGGAGCAGAGCCCAAAGAAATGAGGTATTCAGAGCTAACGGCCAGGTCTTTGCTCTTTTCAATAAACGTACCCGGCATTTAGCTGACGCTGATGTTCACAGGCTCTCATCAAAAAAGGGTTCAGGGCTGAAGTGGTTGAAATTACAAGGAGGAGTGAGGGGAGAAGGCGAAGAGGGAAGGTTGTGTTGTGTGTTTTTGTCTGTGAGAAGCAGACATTTATTACTGGGTATACTGAAAAACTCAGACAGAAGTGAAAAGTAAAGATCATTCATTCATTCATCTCCTTCTGCTTGTCCGTTGCCGGGTCGCAGGGGCCGCTGTGGCACCACCTAAATCATATTGCACCATATTGTGAGTCTTTCTGTGGGTGGTGAGCCCACAAGAAGTTACGTGGGTCGGGACGGTGCTATGATCAGAGCACCTCAGTGGCAACACCACAGTGGCAACCTGAGGTGGATTTGAATCCCAACTGAATACGTTGCGCAACAAAATTACGCACTGCCTCAGGTTATGCATAAAAAAACTAAATAAATAAGTAAATTCCTTTTTGTTGTCATTGAGACGTTGGTATTCACACCACAGCGCAAAACAAAATTTGGCCTCTGCATTTAACCCATCGTCAAAGTGAGTAGTGGGCAGCTAATGAGCGCCCAGGGAGCAGTGCGAAGGGACGATACCATGCTCAGGGCTTCTCAGCGGTAATTTGGCGGTAGGGGGATTCGAACCAGGGACCTTGCGGACCCAAGTCCGCTCCCTTAACCACTGGGCCATTGCCCCGTAATACAGAGGTTCCACCGAGATTCGTGATTCCGGCGCCATTTAGAAAGTCTAGGTTCATCTGACGTACAACTTTGACGATTAGCTACTATATAATATATAAGTACATAATGTACTGTATTGACATGTTCCTTCTATCGGAGTAGTTGCATTCCAAAACCCACTGTGAAAAGAGAGAACACTGAAGTAGGGGTTATATAATTCCATTAAGATATACCTTTTTACGAACCTCTTCCACACTGTTAGCATCCCTCTCTGGACTGCATCTGCTTTTTTTCCACACAGTATATGGAAATAAAACACATAAGAGATATTATTTTTTTCTCTCTAATGTATCGCAACGTAGATTTTTTAGAATCCTCTTCATGTTACCTGTAGAGTGGTGACACAAGAGGAGGACACTGTTGATAGGGCGCGACTACATGATGTTTTTTGCAAAATATCTTTTTGTTATTTATTCTCTGTTTTTACCTTATTGTAGGAATTTTATTTAATGAAAATATTGAATATATTAAAAAGAAAATTACACCAAAGTACAACAAAAGTACAAACAAAGTACCGTTACAAACAAAGTACCGTTACAAACAAAGTACCGTTACAAACAGCGAAAAAAACTTTTGTCGGATTTGAATGGAGCAAAAGGAAAATCGCAAAGTAGCAAGAAGACCAAAAACTCCATCTTTCTCATTCTTGGTTTTTGACAATACATTGTGTTGTTTATAATGTTCTTTAGGGAACCTTCAGCTCTGGGGCATAAAGCAAATTAATAGAATTGGCTGCAGCACCTGGCCTTGCCACCAGGCGGTTGCAATGATTAAAAGATTAAATTCCTTTTTTTGTCATTGAGACGTTGTGATTCACACCACAGCGCACAACGAAATTTGGCCTCTGCATTTAACCCATTGTCAAAGAAGCAGTGGGCAGCTAACGATCGCCCGGGGAGCAGTGCGTAGGGACGATACCATGCTCAGGGCATCTCAGCGCTAACTTGGCGGTAGTGGGAATCGTACCGGGGACCTAGCAGACCCAAGTCCACTTCCTTAACCACTATGCCACTGACCTGTGAATGCAGGTTCCTGATGAAGTGACTAAAATTATTGGAAGTTCTATTCTACATCCTAATAACTCTAATTCAAGTAGAGTAAAAGGTGCATAAATGTCTGGTCAAATGAAACACAAGAGCAGAGCCAAAAAAAAAACTAAATATACAAGTCATAAAATGTGAATAAGTGTTAGAATTACATAGGATGCCCAAACCAACTGCTTCTAGAGATGATACGACTACCAGTGATGAACAGCAACCAACGGCCACCATTTGCCAGTCTCCAATCGATGCAATCTCCTTTGTGATGGTGATGGAGAAGAAGAACCAGCAGCAGGTAATACAATATTACAAGTGTGCTTTTTAATTCCGAGACAGAGGCAAAAACTCCTAAAATTTATGACTACCGTTGCATGTTGGGGAAAGGCTTATAAGGAGATGCATGCTCACTGGGTCGGAAAGGGAATTACAGCACCCACACTCAGTCAGCATAAAGATATTTTGGCCTCTGAAAGAATTGATAAAAGTCCGAAACAATGCCTTTCCAGCCCATCCCTCCAAAATGGATTAAAAGATGCCAGATAATGTCTTGTCTACTCCCTATCCACATCTAAACATGGTTTGCTTGTTTCATTCCAACTGGAATCATTGGCTTTCAGATTGGAAGCATTCCATTGACCGGGTGGAGAGGCGCGACGAGGGCCAGCCTCTTCATGCCCTGATACCTTGACTTACGCGTACCCAGGTATGTGGGATAGCCGCGGAACTTCAGGATCATCGAAGACAGGGCCAATTACTGATGAGTAAAACTGTGGCAGTAATAAAAACTTTTGATATCACAAGGAATGGTGAGTCACATGATTTTCTTCCTGTTTTCTGCGCTGTTTCTGTCGACATGTCAACAGGTATTGAATTTTCAAATTTGTTCAATATTTGAAAATAACTAAAGGTGTACGGGTCTTGTACACCTTTAGTTATTTACTTGTTGTTTGTGGATTTGGGAGTTTGGGAAACACTGGTCTACAGTACCTACAGGCAACACATATAGCCAATTTGCTTTGAATTGTAGTGCGTCACGGATTGGTTCAGTGGACTTTTGTGAGTGTCAATATGTCCTTGCACCTTCCATGGTCAGGACATGATGTAAAGAACCTCATCCTCGTCATGAGCCCCAGGCCTCAGAGAGTGTGAACCCGACTTCAGGGCATTAATAAGACAAATTTTATGTTTTTATGTCCTAAATTATGATGCTAACATCCGTTTGACGTCGGTGGATGACGTAGGTACCTAGGTACATTACGAGAACTTAATTTGAAAATCAAGGTAAGTCAATGCCCGCCTTCATTAATGACAACCACAAAGTAATAACGTCATTTCTATTCATCCCTCCAACTCGCCTGGTTGTCACGGGAACCAAATTTCCCCATTTGTTTCATGTTAACAATATTCTAAGAGACGTAAAATCCTAGGGAACCAATCACCACAGTCATCTTTTTACAGACCACTAGAAATGCAGGACACTGGGGAGCACACAGAGGTTAGGGGATCATGGTTACACCAGTGTGGAGGAGGAACAGGAGGAGCAGGAGGTCAGAACTCAGCAGAGTAATGAGGGAAAAGGAAAACTAAAATGAACAACGGGCTACTGTGGATGCACGGCACGCGTCACAACACCATGTTACTTATTATTTTGCGACGCTCCCTGATTCCTGACAACATCCACCGGGTTCTCGCCTCACACGTGGAATCTTCCCGTATTCATTTATTCTAGTGGTGAAGCATCTGCAGCAGATCAGCGGTGAAGCTGGATCGACTCGAACACTGTCGCGGAGGAGATGGAGAATTCTGATGATGTGAAGCAGAGCTAGTTTCTGTTGCGAGATCCAGTTATTAAAAGTATAAACTTTGCTCTCCAGGCAAACACAGAACGACAATATAATTGAACAACCAACTGAGGAACAAGGAGGCAGAGCCACTGAAGAAAGGTGACGGAAGAAAACTTCCCAATATTCTTCCTCCCAGGGAGCGGTCGTCTGGGGTGGCCTATTAGTGCCGACTGGTGGCTTCACACTGACAATTTAAGGGAATTACGAGGCGAACCAAATGTTCAAATCCATCCATTCGTATTTCCATCTCTTTGGTGTAATGTTACATAGTATTGATAACTATTATCAAATAAGCAACAAATGTATGAAATATAAAATATACCCTAAGCAGCATAAGTTCCCACATTAGGGTAGTTTTACTTCTTACTTATTAATTTTCCACAACTGAATATGTGGCTGAATACAATGTTATGAAAGACAAGTGGATTCGAGTGATTATAGCTTTGTTTCAATCTGAATTAGCAGGGAAACGCTACTTGAACACCTACGTGTTGCTGTTTCAAGTGTTCACCCTGGTCAGGAAAGGATCTTTGATATCTATATATCTGTCTGTCTCTCTATCTGTCTGTCTGTCTAACTATCTATCTGTATAATTGTCTATCTATCTATCTATCTATCTATCTATCTATCTACCTGTTTAACTATCTACTGTCTATCTCTCTAACTATCTGTCTTACTATCTCTCTGTCTGTCTGCCTGCCTGTCTATCTATCTGCCTGTCTATCTACATATTTAACTATCTACCTTTCTATTAGTCTATCTGTTTAACTATTTATCTGTATATATTAGGGGTGTGAGGATTCACTCACATAACGATCCGATTCATATCTCTATTCACAGGCTACGATCCGATTCAGCAACAATTCATAAAAAATATTAAAAGATCAATCCAGATCGATCCGATTCAGTTCAGTTCGATCCAAAACAATTAATTTGCACACCCTCAATATATATATAGTGTATATTGGGGGTGTTACAATTCACTCACATAACGATCCGATTCATATCTCGTTTCACAGACTACGATCCGATTCAGGAACAATTCATAAAAAATATTAAACGATCGATACAGTTCGATCTGATTCTGTTCAGTTCGATCCAAAACAAATAATTTGCACACCCCTAGTATATATATATATGTATATACATATATATATGTGAATATATAGCCACCGTCCCCACTCTCATTTCACCAAAGAGCCACCTCAGCTATAAATGTTCTATACACAAAAATGTTTTATCATAGATTCTGTGTAACACAACATTGTGGATTTGCAGAAATAACAAAAACAACAGAAGATGAAACAGGAGGTGGACCAGGGTTTTGAGAACTGGGATTTGTGCCTCCAACGTGACCTATTTCCACATTGTTGTCTTATAGTGAAATAACTCTATAAATCTTGAGAGTCATGCTAACATTAAACATTCAAGGTGTGGGTCCAGAAAATATCTATCCGTAGAACTCAAAATGTTCCACAGGCCAATTGTTTTAGACCACCGATAATAATTGGT
>JAFBJS010008425.1:93488-114908 GCA_016785265.1 Paraplagusia blochii
ATCTCTAGGATCATTCTTCTACCAATGTATCCACTGTCTCTCCTCTGAACATGTCCAAACCATCTCAGTCTGTCTTCTCTAGCTTTTTCTCCAAATCTTCCTGTCTGTGTTGTCCCTCTAATCACCTCATTCCTGATACTGTCCATCCTTGTCTCTCCTAAAGAGAATCTCAACATCTTTAACTCCTCCACCTCCGGCTCCGTCTCCTGTCTTTTGTCTATTCCTAGTGTTACCCCTCCGGACCCCAGTCTGGTTTCCCTAACCACTAAGCCACCACTGCCTCATTGTAAGAGTAATGGACCAGCCACTAGGGGACACAAGTCAGTGTTTTTAAGTGCCGGTCCCAAGTCCGGATAAATGTGAGGGTTGCGTTAGGAAGGGCATCCGGCGTAAAAACTTTGGCCAAATTAAAGATGCGAGACAACCAAATGGAAATTGTTGACTCGCTGTGGCAACCCCTGACAAAAGGGCAAGCCGAAAGAAAAAGAAGATTATTGGTTTTTCACCAATGATGAATTTTTTCGGAATAGCACGAAGGGTCAAGAGACATTTTGGTGGTAAACGGATGCATCTATTGTTATCTGATGAGATCAGAATCAAAAAGTAATTATTAGTGGTAAGATTATACCACTAATAACAATGGGGCAGTAGCGGCCTAGTGGTTAAGGACCAGGGTCCGGAAGGTTCATGGTTTTTAACTCCAATAATGAAAATCCAATAACACAATGCCTGGATTTTACAAAAACTGAGACGTTTACCTCAGTTTTAGAGGCAAATGGAAAAATCAGATATTGACAAAGGTTCTTGGATTTTCCTTTATGATCAATAAAGATCACATCTATCTTTAAACAGATGGCATATCCCTAGATAGGTAGACATTACACCCCAAGTCCATCAACTCATTCATTCATTTCATTTCCGTTGGGGCAGTTGCTGGGCTAGTGGTTAAGGAAGCAGACTCAGGTCCGCAAGGCAAGACCAAGTTCCCTCTGAGGTGCCCTGAGCATGGTATCGTCCCCACACAACGAGGGTCACTCAAAGCTGCCCACTGTTCACGTTGGTGATGGGTTAAATGCACAGATCACATTTTGTAGTGTGAATCACAATGTCACAATGACAAGGAGTTTGCTTTCCTTCCTTTCCTTATCCGTTACTAGGTCTAAGGGCCAGAAATCTCCACAACTGCCACCCAAATCGCACTGCACCACTGCAACGTGAGCCTTCCTGTGGGTGGTGAGGCCACTGGAAGTTAGAACCTCGGGCCGTGGGGAGCCAAGTCTGCCTCCTCAACTGATAGGTCACCACTGCTACCATGACATCAATTATTGAATTTGGGGGCCTAATGGTTAAGGAAGCAAACTTGGGTCCACAAGGTCCCCGGTTCGAATCCCCCTACCTTCAAGTTACCACTGAGGTCCACTGAGTGCCCACTCACTGCTTCCCGGGCGCTCAAAGCTGCCCACTGTTCACTTTGGTGATGGGTTAAATGCAGAGGTGACATTTCATTGTGTTCAGAAGTGTGAATCACAATGACAAGGAGTTTGCTTTTCTCTCCTTAAAAGAAATTTGAACAGTTTTAGTTTCAGCTTTGTAACATGATTTCACCAAATCCAGTTGTTGGAAACTTTCACGACCAAATAAAATTAATTTCAACTACGGCTGCTCTTTTGAAACTTTTTATTAGACCAGTCCACACCAGAACATTGGACTTGGCAAGTGAACTTTAGTCCGGTGTGTTTATTAGTGAATTCCTTTGGCTGAAAATGCCATTTCCTTCACAGAGCACAAAAACTTCCGATCTGCCCTTTATTTAACAATTAATTAGATCACACACAAACATCCGCTCATTTACGCAGCTGTGTTTAAACCTTCAGACTCCACTACCAGGAGCAGAGGACCTCACCTTTCAGTTGTTGGTGCAGTGTTTGGTAACAATGACAACCTGAGGTTTCTTACAGCGCCCTGACAAACAGAACCTTTTCAGCTGTGGATCTCATTACGTCCAGAAAACTGGAGTCTACCGTTAAACTACAGTCAACGACAGACGTCATCCATTCATGATCGTTTTATCTCTCACCAGGGTTGCAGGTGCTGGAGCCTCCACAACTGCCACCCAAATCACACTACACCATATTGTGAGCCTTCCTGTGGGAGGTGAGCCAACTGGAAGTTATGTTGGTCAGGATGGTGCTATGATCAGAGCACCTCAGTGGCAACCTGGCAGTTGGTGGATTTAAACCCGAAGCCTTGCCGATCACTTCCTCAACGGCTAAGCCACCACTGTTCCCGGTATCCAATATTCCCTTATATAAATCTAACAAATCTAATTTAGCCGTAGTTTTTGGCAACATTTCTCAGGGTTCATTTGTATCCTGAAAATATGGGTACCAGTGGTGGCCTGGCGGTTAAGGAAGCAGACCTAGGTCCACGAGGCTTCCGGTTTGAATCCACCAGCTGCCAGGTTGGCCCATATAACTCCCAGTAGGCTCATCACCCACAGGAAGGCTCACATTAGGGAGCAAGGTCATTTGGGTAGCTGTCGTTGAGACTGCTGCCCTTGCTAGCAGATGATAAGACAAAAATGGACAAAAATAGGAGAGGAAACTCCTTGTCATTGTGACATTGTGATTCTCACCACTGCACACCACCGGGTAGCTGTGAGTGGGGACGGTGCCATGCTCAGTGGACCTCAGTGGCAACTTGGCAGTAGGGGGATTCGAACCAGGGGCCTTGCGGACCCAAGTGTGCTCCCTTAACCACTAGGCCACCACTACCCCAAGTATTACTTGAGGCTGGTGTGGGGTATCATCATAGATTACCGTGAAAAATGTGAGCTATATAATGACACTTTTACAAGATTAGAATAAAACTTGAAAGGACGTCGACAAAGCAGCAACCACAACAAAAATGTTGCTTTGTGGTTATCATCTCCAAACATTGTGTAAAAAAGTCTTGTTCCATACAGCTTTAAGACAAATCTTGCACAAGAACTATCGATGTTGGCAATTGGACCAGATGAATATGACGCAACATTGATGGTTTACATCGGAGTGCGCTGCATTATCTTGCTTAGATTTGCGTTGTTTCCTTTGGAAGTTTTTCCCTTCGTTATGGCTCTCAGACCCAAGTCAGACTCTTCTAATATCTTTATATCCTAGATCAGGGGTGCTCAATATGTCGATTGCGATCTACCAGTCGATCTCCAAGGTACTATTGGTAGATCGCATGACAAGGTGATGTGACATGAACTGACGTGTTGTTTTGAATAAAAACTAGACGTCAGCCTATCAGCCATCCGGTCAATCGATTGATACACAGGACAACCAGTCAGATATCATCTAATTATTAGGTACACCGCGCGTGCTCAAACAACGCCCCTGAGCGTTGCAAAGCTAACAAGCTAGTCGCTAGTTACATCCTAATTTTTCGCTCGTTTTTTTCCTCTTTAACGTAAGGTAGGGTATAAAAATGAGTGGGGGAGCTGGACCAATTAAGAAGAAAAAAAAAAAAGTATCACTTTCATATGGAATGAACTCAGGTAATGGCAAAAATGTATATATTTATGTTGTGCTGTGCAACACATGCGGTTATACGTCAACATAAGTTGCAAGAATCCTCAATATATTTCTCAATAAATATAATGGGTAGATCATTTTGACTTGGTCATTTCAAAAGTAGCTCCCATGCTAAAAAAGTGTGAGCACCCCTGGAATAGAGTATGATGTGTTAGCATAGGTGGGTGACACAGATAATAATGTACAAAATGCAAGTACCGAAAATGGAGTTGGCGTAAAAAAACTAACTGTCATGTTAGCGGAGGACTCAGAAAGAAGTCATTTTTAACCAGATCCAGAGATCATGGCTGGGTCTGGATGAATGTCATTTTCTATATCTGAGTTAAAAGGTAAAGCTGTAACCATAGTAACAGACCCACACATGTCACTAAAAATATATACACTACAGCACACAGTTAGCAACAGGTAAATCAGTCTGAACGCACACAATCAGGCTGAAGGCTGTGTGTGTGTCTGTGTGTGGCTTAGTGTAATTGTTGCTGTTGTTGTTGTTGTTGTTGTTGTTGTTGCCGTCGTCATCCTCCGGGTGAAGCCATGACTCATGACAATGAGTGTAAATACCTGAGAGTTTATTAATGACTGACTTTCCACCCTCTGAGTCTGGGACTCATGTAGAACAAATATTTAATGAGAGAGCGCAACAACAACAGCGGCAGCAGCAACAACAGCGGCAGCAACAACAGCAGTAGAAGCAACAACAACAGCAGCAGCATCATGACGTCAGCAACAGTAACAGCAGCGTTCACATCCATCCTGCTCGTGCTGCTCTCCGCAGAAACTAGTCCACGTCATCAGGGAGAACTGCAGCTCAGTCCAGAGCAGATCTGGGCAACCTGAGGCCTGAGGGCTTGGTGAGGCCCGTTTGACACTTTAATCTGGCCCGTCAAACTTGTCCCAGTTATACTATCCGAGGTGTTTCATGACGGGACTTCTCACTTCCGATTAAAAGTGTTTCACAGCCATTTGAGGCTTAATGAAATTCGAGAAAGAGGCGGCGTAAGAAGGCGGCATTCGGTGGTTTGTTTGGTGGGGTAGTTGATGGCCTATTGGTTAAGTGGCACTTTGGTCCACATGGCCCCCGGTTCGAATACCCCCTAGGTGCCCTGAGCACGCTATCGTCCCCACACACTGCTCCCGCGCTGGCTCAGCTAGCTGCCCCTCGCTCATTAGGGTGATGGGTTAAATGCTGAGGAATAATTTCCTGAAGGATACTCCCTGCGGATTAATAAAAAATAGCATTGTGCATATAACAAATCTCAACAACCACCACCCAAATTGCACTACACTGTACCAGACCCTCATGAACCTTCCTCGACTCCTCCTACCACCCTAACTGGGATCGCATCTCATCCAAGAGGTGAACCCTGGAGATCCAAACCTCTGACAGAGACACTGACTTTGGGCCAACGCGCCCTGCAATTCCCTTAGTTCCTCAATAGATGGTAAAGAAAAGACTACTTTTAGCATAATAGCCTTTATGCACATCATCTTTTAGAACTACAGATCGCCGATATGAACATCTGCCGATATTCGCTATTGTTGATATTGCCCAAACACCCCATGAGGAAGTTCAGCGTATTTGAGACCACAACTTTGCAGCATTGGATTTTGAATATCATTCGAAAAACCGATACGCTACGATATTGAAAAGGTGGCTGATATCGGGCCAATAGTATGGGTGGACCATTATTATGCGCCATCCCTATTTAGAACTTATTGTTGCCAGTTTGTTCCTGCTTGATCCAGAAGGTTCTAGTGCCCGATGAGATTAGGATTACGCTTTTGGCGCTAAAGGATAAGTAGGTATCATCAAGGGTTTACAGAAAACAGGAACATTTCTTGGAAACAAAAGCCAAGGTGAAACCCAAACAGTTGTTGTCAAGAACCTAACGCCACCATCAGGCACCTCTGGTCCAAAGTTCACCTTGTCCTCATCTGTCCTGCTCCAACCCTGCTCCTCCTGAGTGCTGCTCCTTCGGCAGTCGTGTGGAAGCTAACAAAGCTTTTCCATTACTGTAATGACCTGTGAGGCTGAGCCTCTCCAGAGGAGGAGCTGTTTCTACATCGCAGCCTTCAACTCTCTCCCTGAGGGTATGTACTGATGAAGCTGCTGACAGGAAACCTTGGTTCTAATGTAGACCACCGTCCTCCAAGCAGAACAACTCCTGCATCTGTAAATCTCCACCATTAAAGAGTGAAGAGCCGGTTCTATCACAACAACCACCATGAACGTAGCTGGAGTGGTGACTTCTCGCTCGTTTTCAACCTACAGTAGCTTTTGTGTAAATGTGAGACATCCACGAGAGAATCGATGAGGACAAGGGTTTGTTTGTCACTTATTTAACCTTCTTCTCTGCCTGGATCTTCACGTGACCTCTTTGCAGAAATGTCATTTATAATCAATGAAAATGTTTATGCAGCAACTCATCTCTGATCAGAAGCGGTTTGTTGATCATTCTGATGTTTGTCCACGTCTGCTCAGACCAGTGCTTCTCAAACTGTGGGGCGCGCCCCGGTGCAATGCTGAGGGGGGCACGTGTGACCTTGGGGAAGATGTTTTTTTTCGGCGTACTACAAGAAAGTGTAATTGCACATCCACTCCAGTAGTTGGCAGTGGCGCTCTCATTGCCCATTGTGTGCAGCGTGTATTAACTCTATGGCAGAGGTGGGCAAACTTTTTGACTCGCGGGACACAATGGGTCCCAAGAATTGGACTTAAGGGCAGAGTCAAGACACGAAAAATTGAGAAAACCTACGATGCTAAACTTCTGATAGCTTTTATGATGTCATCTTTCCGGGAAATGCGGAAACTGCAAGGAAATGGCACAAGAATAATGATTATGCAAATACAATTTTTGATTCGGACAAGGTCGGCGGGCCGCATTAAAAAGCTCAGCGGGCCACATCTGGCCCCCGGGCCTTAGTTTGCCCATGTCTGCTCTATGGTGTAGGTTTGTTTTGGAACGAGCTGGTGATGTGAAGTGCAGAAAACAAACCCGTAGACATGGAGACATTTTTAATAGGGATGAAAAGAAAGGCGGAGAGAAACGAAGTCTTTTACAGACTAATAAATAATGTTAATAAAGTTATTTTTGTAAGTTGAACTATATCTCTTTCTTTTTGTTTTCTTTATGTTAACAAGGATACGATGCAGAGGTGTAGCTAGAACTATTTTATAGACAAATGCTATTATTTGGGGGTTGGGGGGCAGCGAATTGTTTTCTTCTTGTTGGGGGGGGCGCAACAGAAAAAGTTTGAGAAGCACTGGCTCAGACCAAGAGAACTGAACCAGCACATCCAGAAAAGTTCCAGAACACACCACCCTCTCTGGGACAAAAGCTCTTCAGTTTGTGGATGAAAGAAACTCCTTCGAGACATCGCTGCCGTTACACTTTAGAGATCGGACGACCTTCAACCTGCGTAGCACCGTCCTGACCCACATAACTTCCAATCAGCTCACCACCCAGAGGGGGGCTGGACAATATAGTGCAGTGTGATTTGGGTTGCAGTCGTGGAGACTGCTGCCCTGCAATGCAAAAACATATAAGTGGATAAAAATGAATGATAGAATGAGCTTTAACCTGTTAAAGTAAAGGACAAAAAAATTACCAAAAAAGTTCATTTTTTTACTGTAGTTTTACTTTACATTTTCTACTGAGAGTAAAGGAAATAATGTTGGCAGCAATGTTTTGGTCTCCATTATTTCTCCTATCAAGATAATATTAACCAAGGTGATGAATAAGTTGAGGTACAAAATGTCATTATAGTTAATTAGTGACTTTATTTTATAGTAATAAAGTATATATTGTAGATGGTATAAATATTTAAGAAATATAAGGGTCCTATGGAGGAGTCTTGTGGGATGCCAGAAGATTTATGGGTGTTTGCTGGACCCTATTCACAAACTGACTTGGAAATTAATGTGTGTTATGCATCCCAGTTTTTTTTTTTTTGTTTTTTTTTTTCTTGTGAGGTATCAGCACAAAGCCATGAAAAAGTTGAATGAATGCACGGGGGAATCTTCTCGTAAAGCTCAGTACAACAAAACAGGAAAACAACCTAAAACAAGACTACATACAAGAAGAGTTGAATTTTGACCAATGCAGCCTGAACAACAAATGTGGGATTAGGAAGGCTGTTTTTCCTTTTGTTTGTTTGTTTGTTTTCCTTACCATCATTTTTCTCTCGTCTATCCTTGAACCTCTCGATTTTACTTCCCATCCCCTTTTCAGACCTGCCATCATTTGCCTTTCTGTCTTGCCCTGCTTTTCTGACTCTCTCTTTTTCTCGCCCTCTCGGAGCAGGTGAGAAAATCAATCACTGAGTTGTCGATTCTCTCTGCAGCAGCTCACACCCAAACAGAACAGTTTTCAACATCGACCGCAGCCTCCCTGCCAAGAAGCAGTTGGTTTAGAAGACCGGCACAGAGGGAGTGTACATCTGTGTGTGATGGTGTGATGTGTGATGTTTTTATTTGTTTGGAATCTTAAAAGACGACTTCGAACGAAGACAAAAGACAAGCATCTCCTTTCCGCTGCCCTGCAGGATCGACTTTTCTCCTGATTATTCTTGTTCCTCTCTCAGTCACGCAACACAGGTCTTCTGTTGCCCATGTTATTATTTTGTGAGTCTGTGTGGCTATAAGATTTCAAATGATAGGGCAGGGTGAGCCGGCTGTGCTGCTGTTATTAAAATTTCACAGGATGTGAACACACACGCACACTCGCACACACACAGACAGCCCTGTCATTGTCCTGTCAAATCCTCTGGCTATTTTTGGTAGCCTTGCCCACAGCCCTCAGCGCAAGTGCCTGCCCTCCGTCTCCTCCTACAGCACTCGTCAACCCTATGTCGCCCTCTGTCACCAAGCCAGCCAATCACAGCTAAAGCTGCTTTGGAAGGAAGCAAAGCTGACAGCCCACCAATCAATTAATAACTACTCTCTGCATCAAGACCACCAGGAGGCTTGCTGTGAGTATAAACACAGTATTTATGGTTATTTATAGTATAACAACTACTTAATTGCATACTAATGCATGGATGCAATTTAGCATTGCCACATGCAGGGCCACCTGTCACATTATATCCAGCAACATGAGAAAGAAATAGTTGATCAAAAAGTATTTCCTTGTTTTTTGTTTTTTTTTTTAAACAAAAACTTTTGTTCAACCTTTTACCTGATTGGTCATTGGTCAGAGTAATGAGAAGACAGGAGGTAGAGCTGAAGGTGGAGGAGTTAAAGATGCTGAGGTCTCTTTAGGAGAGACAAGGATGGACAGTATCAGGAATTAAGCGATGGGACAACACAGACAAGGAGGTCTGGAGAAAAAGCTAGAGAAGCCAGATTGAGATGGTTTGGACATGTTCGGAGGAGGGACAATGGATACATTGGTAGAACATTTTTTTTTGCAAACTCCCTGTCATCGTGACATTGTGATTCACACCACTACACACAACGAAATTCAACCTCTGTATTTAATCCATCACCAAAGTGAACAGTGGGCAGCTTTGAGCGCCCGGGGAGCTGTGGGTGGGGACGGTGCCATGCTCAGTGGACCTCAGTGGTATCTTGGCGGTAGGGGGATCCGAACCAGGGGCCTTGCGGACCCAGGTCTGCTTCCTTAACCATTAGGCCACCAACTGCCGCCGTAGAGCTGGAGCTACCTGGTAGGAGATTGATGGATGCAGTGAGAAAAAGGACATGAAGGTAGTTGGAGTCATAGAAGAAGATAAAGAGGACAGGAGGAGATTGAAAACATGGATCTGATTAAAGCAGTGCTTCTCAAACTGTGGGGGCGCGGTGCAATGATGAGGGGTCACGTGTGACCCTGGGGAACATGCTTTTTTCACCGTACTACAATAAAGTGTAATTGCACATCGACTCCAGTAGTCGGCAGTGGCGCTCTCATTGCCCACTGTGCACAGCGTGTATTAACTCTATGGTGTAGGTGAAGGTGTAGCTGGTGATGTGTAGTGTAAAAAACAAAGAGATAGTGAGTTAAAAGAAAGTCACCTAAAAGCAAAGACGCACAAATTGCATGAACCATATGTAGCCCTTGACTTCACTGTGACTACATTGGGAGGCGAGGAAAGACCAGTGAGTTTGTTGTGTTCAAAAATGCTAGCAGCGGACAGCATGAAGCCAAATAAATTAAGGCGCCACTTGATGACATTACACCCCAATCACACTGGTAAGCCGCTTGAGTTTTTTCAGCGTAAACGTGCCGAATAGCGCCAACAATCATCACGCGTTGTGAACTCAACTATTATTTATAGTTGCGGCGGAGAGTGGGCAATAGGGGGGGCCGCAATTTTTTTTTTTCTTGCTAGGGGGGGCGTAGCAGAAAAAGTTTGAGAAGCACTGGAATAAAGGATAAGCCGAAAGTTGGAGAAGACAAGAACAACAGCATGGTGGCCTGTTGGCAAAAAAAAGCGGACTTGAGTCCCAATGCTTCAGGTGCGAATCCAGCAGCAGTTTACCACTGAGGTGCTTTGAGCATAGCATGGTCCCAATCGACATACCTTCCAGTGGACTCAATACCTTCAGGAAAACTCACTGGAAGACACACTGGAGCAGTGTTGTTTGTGTGACAGTTGTGGAGACTGTTGCTCCCGGTAACAGATAAGCAAATGCAGATGAACTAATAAAAGTGCTATATAATCAACATCACACATTAAACCAAAGGACAAATGTAAGATTATTCAATGTGGATGAAACATTTGGACACTTCAGCTTAAAAGAAACAATTTTTTCATCAGTTGATGCCTGATGGAGGGACCTCAAGGAGCTGTCAATGCTGGGCATGTCCTTGATACAGTGGGATAACTCTAATTTAAATGTAAATTTAAAAAGAACTACAGCTTGGATGTGCAATCAAAAACTTCCATTTCTGCGCAAAAGACAAATTGGTATCAGCAGCGAGGAGAGATAACAGAGAAATTTTCCCAGATATTTCTTTTACTGGATGAACATTTAACAGGTTTCCTGGTTACATACTGAGTGAGGGCTGACACTCGGCCCGTTCTCGGATCGTCCTAGATTGGTAAATGAAGGGAAAGGCTGAAAGGCAATATGGCAATCTAATGGCAATCTACAATATTGCCAAGATTTCTAGTTGCACAAAATTATCCCTCCATAAGAAACCCTGCACAGAACAGGGTTTTTTGAGTCAATCTCAGATGTCTGTGTTTAAGGGTGGGTACACTTTGGATTGTTTGCTGGTCCATGTTGGACAAAGAAAGACACACTCTATGTTTTGTTTTTTTTAATAGGGGTCAATTTACAACAAACGGCTCTCTAATTTGTACATTTTATTGTGGTGAAATCTATAGAAAAATTGGTAACAAACCCATCCATTAGACGAGTGGTCCTCAACTGGTCTCACTCTAGGACCCACAATATCCTTTTCTAAAAAAATTCTTTGAACAATCCCTTATTTAAACATACATATTTTATTCAGCAGAGTGTGCCTTTCAAAATAAGAGATTTTTGACCAGCTGTTCACGACAAATTCAGAACGGGTCCGGGACCCACTTTTGGGTTGGGACCCACCAGTTGAGAACCACTGCATTAGATCCATCAGAAATCACATGAGGGAGAAATAAAAATGAAACTGAATTTTGGGAAGAAATATACTCTGGGTTCTTCGAGGTGACCTGACTGGTAAAAGACAGTAAAGATCCCAGAAGAATAAAGTTATAAAATTCCACACTGTATGAATCTGCTCTGCACATAAGTACTTTCATTCATAGCCTTTTTCCATTAAAGAGTACCACAGCTTTCTACCAGGCTACATATGTTGCCATTTCCATTAGCCTGTGGAGACTACACTGAACAACAATACAGAGTGGGATTTAAATAAGTTCAGCTTCACTCAATAGAGGAACAAACTCCATGGTTACTAATATTCAATGGACACTTCAGAAATTCACCGAACTGCAGTTACACTATTCTATGGTCTATAACAGACCTGGGCAAACTAAGGCCCGTGGGCCAGATGCAGCCCGTTTGCCGTTTCAATCCGGCCCGCCCAACTTGTCCAAATTATACCTTTAATTTATATTATCTTTATCCTCCTGCCTTTTCCCTGCAAAGCCAGCAGTTCCCCAATAGATAAGCCTCGAAGACGCTAAAAGCATTTGAACATTTTGCCTTTATTCTATACTCTACCCATCATTTATCTTAGTTCCCGCAAATATTAAATAAAATTCTTTTAAATTGCTTCATTTGCGATACTTCTTTAGTCTTATGAGAACGAGATAAAATTTGTAGAAATTGCAGTGTTATAAATAAAGTTGAGTGGTTGGCAGTGGAACTGCATGCCAAAATATATCACTGTTGGATCAGAGTGGAAGCAAAATGAATAAAAACACATAACAATAAGGTGGCAGAAAAATAAAGATTATTCCTTTAATTAATTTATGCCAGATTTAATTATTGTGTTCAACTAAACTAAGCAGCTTGGTTTGAAATATGTGGTCCCTTTGTTGAGTCTGATCCAGATCCACTCCACAATGACACACACTCACTGTAACAACAGATACTACCCATTACTGAAGTGAAGTGAGCTCAGTGAAGCAGACCGGAGTCTAATAAGAAAGTGGGTTTCTGCCACTGTTTAATGTCTATTGTCTATTAGGAAGATGTCCTGGGGAGGGGGCCGGTGTTGAGGGGACTCCACTGATGAGCATCCAGGTGTTTAGCACTTTAACTACTCCATAGGGAAAGGAAATGTCAGTTGATTATTATCTCACACTTTACACCCTGTACAGTTGTTGGCGAACACTGTGGCAGAACAAAGCTCAAAGCCACTCAAAGTCACAGTGTTAGTTCTTGTTTCCCAAACCCATATATATGTCTTGAAAACATTGTTCAGTCAACCTGCAAGTCAGAAGACAACCCATAAACACTACATGATTCCTGACCTGAATGCAACTCTCTTATTGTTTGCTGAACAACAGAGTCTGGTTTATAGTTCATGTTCCCAGAAACGTAACCATGCAAAGGCCGAGCACTTATTCCTGCCTGACTTAACACCAAGAAAAGTGTGTTTCCAGTGGCCCACTTCTTAGCAAGTTCTCCAGCATAAAATAGGGGCGTGCTGAAGAACCGCATGCGTCTCTCGTGGGTTGCCGCCCCCTGTTCTAGGATCACATTTTGAACCATGCTGCTCAGGAACCATAATTTCCTCATGCCATGAAGAAGCTAGTTCTGTAAAAAATGTCTTGCCATAAAGTTCATTGAATTTCTTAGTGACAACATTTTTGACGTAGGCTTAACCTAGCTTATTCTCTTTTTATGCCGTATGCAGAAACATGGGCCCCACCACCTTAGTAAGGAAATAAAGGAAGGAAATCAAACTTCTTGTCATTGATACATTGTGATACACATCACTCCACACAACGGAATGCCTTCGCTGTATTTATCCTATCACCAAAGTGAACAGTGGGCAGCTCTGAACACCCAGTGAGCAGTGAGTGGGGACAGTGCCATGCTCAGTGGACCTCAGTGGTAACCTGGCAGTCGAACCTGGAACGTTCCATTCCACACTCCTGCTCCTAAACAACAAGGCCACACAAATGTCATCACTTTCAACACTCCACTCCGGCAAGATTCCATAGCTATTGCTTTTAGGACCACTCTGATAATTTTAAGTTTTTCCACCCTTATAAAAGCGCTATTCTGATATAATAATACATTTGCATAATCCTTTTTAGCACATACGAAGGAGAAGAAGAAGCACTTGTAGTTCGGGTTTATAGACCAGATGTCGTCCTAATGCAACCCAACCTGACATAAGGAGACCGTGGGATGGAAACTCAAACCTTCTTGTATCTAATGGGAGTCCTAGCACTTTACGACTTGACTCCCTTTTTCTTAGCGTTAAAAGAAACATCATATTTCAGCAGCCTGGCTGTATGACCCCTTCGACAGACCTGCCATCCTTAAAGGACCCCCTCCCACCCATGATTTGAGAACCACTGCCTCAGGATTTAGAACTTATTTGACCCAGCTCCACAAAGCAGCCAGAACCTCCTACCATGAAGAAATTGTGTAATCTTCTGAAGGGTTGGCTTTGTCCATTCGGTCCAGCAATCGTTGCATTTTTACTTTTTGTTTTTATTTGGTCCAAACAGTCC
This sequence comes from Paraplagusia blochii, assembly GCA_016785265.1. Lineage (NCBI taxonomy): Eukaryota > Metazoa > Chordata > Actinopteri > Pleuronectiformes > Cynoglossidae > Paraplagusia > Paraplagusia blochii. The sequence continues at coordinate 107,204 of JAFBJS010008425.1, forward strand.
TTTAGGTGAGTCATAGATGCTGCCTCTTTTGTCTTTTAATGCGATCCAGCTCCTTTGTTACTAATGTACTGGGCCGCACTGTAGTAATAAATAAAAATTTATTGAAAGCAGTCATTTGGCATGGAACTGTTTACTGCTCTGAATCACGTTGTCGGTTTTAATACGTAAAACTACGACAATGGTGCAGAATACAATTGGAAACAGTTCGTGGCCGAAGTGACTTTTATCTACACAAGCAGGCAGAGCTGAAACTAAATAGATCCAGGGCTCGTGTACTTTGTACTTCTGCTTTAGTCAGAGCAGAAATAATTACTGCTTTATATACTCCGGTGAAGCAGAGTAAGTGGAGCGGTGATGTTGGGAGCAGACAAGTAAAGCATCTCGTTCAACTCGCTGTCCTTTGTTTCAGTGCGAATGCCAACGAAGACGACGTTTTTGAGTTTGCCACGCGTTGCGAGTGAGCGTCGCATGAAAGGGGTGCTCTCTGATGACATCAGAATAGATCAAATAGATTCCAGAACTGAGGAGAAGGGGGACAGACACCGTGAAAAGAGCGGAAGACGGAAGAGGCAGAACAGGAGGGGAAAAAGTGAATTGAAAATATCTGTGACGAGCGGCATGTAATTACCGCACTGTTCCATTATTAATGGCTCCCAGTCCAGATAGGACTCTCATGAGGGTTGTATACATAATTGATAAGAGGGACTGAAGCGTCCTTAGGCCGCTACTCAACAGTGAACGATTGGACGACGGAGGATAGGGTCGGCGGTTAAAGGGGAAATACGAAGCACAAATTAATTGACAGATGTGTTTCGGATTACATTGATTGTCGTATTGTGCATTTAATACATATCAAGAGAAAATAAATAACATATTAAAATAAATGAATACAATGTTGAGCCATCTATCACTGTGGTCCCGTGCAATACCGGCGTCTAAATAACTGCACGCAGCCTCATGAATAACCCATTGAAAGCTTGTGATAAATTGAGCCCATTTCATAAAGCCCATTTATTTTTCCCATTGGTTTAATAATGCAGCGCGCCCTGTTGGTTGTGTACACACACTATTCAATAGAATCTAATTTACTACAGAGATATTTTTACACTGCTGTAGGAGGTGTTTAACTCCACTCCTGTTTCTCCTGTCATATGTTAATGTATTCAGGGGAAAAGGAGGCCTGAATGATCACCGTCTTATCGTTCTTCAATTTTATAGCATGTTTACGGCCCCGGCTTCCACATCCACTGCTTCACACGACATTTTTTGCATCTTCCTATTGACATGCATTTGTGCAGCACATAAACGTTATCATTTATAACATTTACAGGCCGTGGACAAACTGCAGACGCAGTTTGAGGTTTTTAAGTCTTTTTTTATTTTTTTCCTCTTCCCCTTTTTTGCCCAAGGACACTTCAGCACGCAATTTTAAAAAGCCAGTGATTGAACTGCCAAAATTCTGGTTAGAAAACAGCGCTCCCTATTTCCACTTGGACAAAAAGCAGAGAACATAATGCTTCAGTCTTTTTATCCGGCCTGCAGCAGAGGAATTATTTCAGTCTCACTTTCAAAACACACACACATGCACACACACACACAAGCACGCACTGACCAAACCTAACCATGTAATCTGAATGGCCAGCACCAAAATATTCAGTCTTTCTTTCTCTGTAGTGATCAGTGTTGGGCAAGTTACTTGAAAAAAGTAACGTATTACTTTACTAGTTACTGCTCTGAAAAAGTAACTAGTTACATTGCTAGTTACTAAATTATAAAAGTAACTAATAACTAGTTACTTTACTTTAAAAATAAATTAAAAAGTTAAGTTTGTGTTCTGTAGCAACTATCATAATGATACGTAGTGGTACAATTAAAACAAAATAGTTGTTTGGACATTTTGACAGACATCTTTATTGTAACCTCAACTTGCCATTTGCCGTTGTCTTGCTTGTGGGTGTGTGCTGCTGTGCCGTGCAGCGTGTTTGTGAGACTGTTTATTACCCTACAAGGCAAAAAGACCCACCCAGGTCTCTCTCTGATTGGCTTAGCCTGAAATGTCAACCAATCATCGCTCCTTGATTAATCCAATGGTTCAGTTAGAGTGCACTGCTGTGGAGTCACAAGGCCTTTTACACCACAGTAACAATAACAGCGTTACTGAACGGGATAGAAAAGCCTTTACGTAACAGCGTAATGTAACATGCATAGGCGCTTCGACAGGTTGGCCTGGGGACGCCCACTTGTCAGTCAGGTCCTCCCCATCCAATGAGAGGGCTGATCAAACTTCCTCCCCATCCAATGAGAGGGCTGATCAAACTTAGACTATAATACTTTGGGTTTTGCCCCTCCTGATTTTTCCAGGGCACACCCATTTTATGGGTTCTGGCTACGCCCCTGGTTACATGTGTGATTTGCAGTGATTTGTATATTTATTGAACACATGTTAATATATGTGCAACAAATACGAAAATATAAAACTGAATTAATTTGATATGACGCCTGCAAATAACTCACCACTGGTAAAATACATGATTTATTATTTTCAGTTTCCAAATGATACTTTTGTATACTAGTTACTTAAAGTACATACTTAAAGTTGCATGATTTATTCCCTTTTTTTTATTATTCAAACAGAACAGTTCTGCAAAGGTAGAACAATTGCTTACTAAAAGTCCTACAGAACAACGTAGAATGGACCTCCAGGACAAGTGTAGATCTGGGATAACAACCCATTATGTTGACCATCTGAGGATTGATATACAACAAGGTAATAAGAGATATGCATACTATTTATTTATATTTATGTATACTACGCAATGGCAACTACCCAATGGCACAAAATGTATGTAAGACTACAAGAAGTGTGACCAAAATCAAAGTATCAAGGTGATGTGTACTGCGTGCTTAATGACTTATTTTCCATTTTCTACTTATGTTTTTGTATTCTCTTAAAGTTGCATGAATTATACCTGTTTTTTTTCTTATATAAGCAAAAAAGCAACATTCTGCAAAGGTAGGACTTCTGTCTGCCACTAAATGTTGTTGGTTAACAATCACCTAATTTGCTTAAAGTACCTCAGAACGACCCAGAATGATCCTCCAGGACAATTGTAGATCTGGGCTGACGGCCCATTATGTTGACCACTTCTATTTTTCCATTGCTTTAAAATCATAGTTAAAGATTGATATACAACAAGGTAGAGACACTAGGAATAGGTAGAAGACAAGAGGGAGAGCTGGAGGTGGCAGAGTTAAAGATGCTGAGATTCTCTTTTGGGGTGACAAAGATGGACAGGATCAGGAACGAGGTGATCAGGGGGACAACACAGACAGGAAGGTTTGGAGAAAAAGCTAGCGAAGCCAGACTGAGATGGTTTGGACATGTCCAGAGGAGGGACAGTGGTTATATTGGGAGAAGAATGCTAGACATGGAGCTACCAGGTAAGAGACGAAGAGGAAGGCCAAAGAGGAGATTTATGGATGCAGTGAGAGAGGACATGGAAATGGTTGGAGTTGGAGTTGAGGATGCGGAGGACAGGGTGAGATGGAAATTGGAAAAATGGGATAAGCCGAAAGGAAAAGAAGAAGATACAACAAGGTAAAAGAGAAGTCAGAAAAACAATCTTTATGTTTAGTGCACAACGGCAACTCGTCAGTGGCACAAAATGCATGTGGAACTACGAACTATGTGAACAAAATCAAAGTATTAAGGTACTGGTTGCTTCACATCTGGACAAAAAACATAATTTTTGTTTGCCTCTAAGTGGCTGCATTCTAGCAATGTTTGTGAGTATAAACAAAGTGACTATGATCACATATTCTGGGAAGTGAGAAACAAAATGTTTGAGTATGAAAAACAACTAGAAACGAGTGAAAGAAACCCGAGCCTCTTTGAAGCAGCACTCATGGGTCTGAATATATGTACGGTCTACAGTAACGCTGACTTGCTGGACTGCATCAAGTGGTTTAGACGACCCTGGGGGAGTGTGCAGTCATTTCCTTGGTTGATAAGGCCGCGCTTTGGCCCACAGCTAACAAAGCGACAAATTCTCGCACTAGAAGGGGTTGGCAGGAGTGAGATAACACTGGAGAGTGGGTGAGCGCAATCTGCCGTATATGAACAGAGAGGCATGGAAATATATGTTTATAAACCAGTCTGGGCTGACAGCAGTGGCAGTAAACAGAAAATAAAAAATGTGCCATGCTTCTTTTTCTTTTTTTGTGCAGAATGCATTATATTTATGTCAACACTTTTAGTTTATTCTGTCTGTCCATTAAAAACACAGCAGTCCTTTATCATCACACACACTCAGCGCACCTCCATCCCCTGTCAGCTCCTCCCGCCCCCCTACTTTCATGTGAAGCTAACTAAGTCATAACGTTGCTCTTAATTAATTACTGGGTTGAGCTAACGGCCCCCAGCTCACAGATTAACAACATCCTCATTATTGGAGCTGTCTGTGGAAGCGACCCGGGCTCGGTGTGTGTTTTATGGGTTGCATCAGTCTGTTGCAATCATAGCGTTGCAGGTGTTATGGGTGCAGTAAAACAGCGGCGTCTGCAGGAATTGGGGCCGAGTGTCACAGAAAATAGGGTTAATTGACTGAAAATGATCATTATTGTAAACCATTTAACTCATGGTTCAACCCCGTGGTCCCCATTTTCCGCAGTAACCGTATCTTCAGATACAACTGACAAGTCGAGACATTCACAGGTGTTGTTTTCCCATTGAACGCCAATTAAAATTCCTGCAAAACATTGCTATTCTTCAAAAATAGTTAATCTGAGGTCCACCCGAACTGAAAACAGAAGACGTCTTTTGGATAAGAGGTGAAAGTCTTAAAGAACCCTACTATGTCCAGTTGCCTTAGAAGTTTCTATTTTTGGATTGAATGACCTGGATCAGTGGTCCCCAACCACTGGGTCGGGGAGTGGTAACGGTCCATAGGTGGTGCCCGGCCGCAGAGAAATAATGTTTCCTATTGGCTCCATCTGGCTATTACTTCCACTTGATCCATACCCATATCAACAAAAGAACTGAACAATAGAATGGCTAGGATTCCATCATCAATAATGCAAATATATTTGATTAGGACATATTTTCTCAGTGAAGACAACAACAAAGAACTCAAAATGATGCAGAGTCATTGATACGCGATTCTAACTTTTTATACTGGTCTGGTAGCAGTAAGTTATAGGCTGTGCACCTGAGAAATCCTTGTTGTGCACATGTACAGGTAATTTGGGTGGGAAGATTTATAGGTAGGAAAATATTTCAGAACACCTGAATTTTTATTTCATGAAGTGGTATTTATTTGCCACAACTTAAAGACCGGTCCGGGGAAATAAAATAAATAGTACATAGTGCAAAAAAGGTTGGGGAACATTGACCTGGATGACTGAGAACCAATGTTCCCTCTAATTTTTCATATGTCTGCGCAACAAACTAAGGACCACTGTGAGCAACATTAGATATACACGCTGTGGCCACACACACCAGTATCAAACCAGGGATCATAGCAAGTTTATTAGCTTTACAAGAATCAAATGACAACAGCAACCAATCTGCACTCCCATCTTGCGTCTTTGTACAATTCCACCAGCATTCAAATTACTTTTCTGCTGAATGTGAACGCTAGAATTAGTCCAACGTCCATTCAATCCACACTTTTCCCTCCAAAAACTCGCTTGTTACTTTAACTTCGCGGCATGTTTTGCAGAGCAGCTTTCTCACTCGAAACGAAAAAATCTCACCCAGTAACACCCCTTGTTCTTCTGTCCACACATACCCGGACAGCAATTCCATCTTAAAGAACCACAATTCTTTTTTACGTCAGCTTTGTGAGTGGATGTGCCACTGCTTGTTCGTTTCGCTGTAATAAGGGGTTGGCGAAGCGTTTATCTTTCTCCACAGTCTATGCTCTACACTCAGCCGCACCGTTAGCTACATGCTAACCTGCAAAACAGCGGCACTTACGCATAGAGTGCTTTTAATGACATTGATTGGCTGCGTAAGTAAACACGCATCTTTAAAGCAATAACTAACACCGACAGTGTTAGCTATTCTTTTACTGAAGTACCGCTTGTTGTCTCATGCCAGTGAGTGAGTTGCATTACAAAATGGTAAAAAACAAATTGTCTTCAACTTGGATTTTAATTTATGTGCTGCATAGATTTGCTGTGCGCAGAGACTATGGGGTCTAGTGCGCGATTGCGCAGGCGCGCAACCTAGAGGGAACATTGCTGAGAACCTACACAGACGTTGCTATTCTCATTGAACACAGAAAGTACAAGGAATAATCTGAAGATTCCAACCATGAGGGGAATGAAAGAGACAAAAATAAACTTGATTTCCTTGATTTGTGGCATCCCTCTGTCACACCTCTGTGTCTTTTACAGTCCACACATAAAGGTGTCCACTGTGTGCCAGGTTAGACACTAAAACTTTTTTGTATCTTTTTTTTTTACACCTTAACAGTGAGGCATTAAGGAGCCAAACGGAGTGAGGTGAAGTGTTGCACCACCTGCTCCACCTGCCACCACAGAGACTGGACACAGGGCTTACTGAAATTTACACAATGTTTCTGACTTGAGAAATAGGCTGGAGCATTCATGGTCTCGGGTTTAGGATTTCATTCGCGATGCCCAGGAGACCAGTTTGTTTTTAGAGGCCAGCCAGGTCTCGGGAACAAGGATCGTAAATAAAGAATGAAGAACACACAGTCGCAGCAGCACTAAAACATAGGTGTTAACAACGGCAGAAACACATGCAACATTAAAGAGTTCAAGAAAATACAAGGCCACCCTCTGGGAAAGGCACAGTTACTTGAACAAGTCAGGTCGTAAAAAAAAAAAAGTCACGTTCATGATCCAGAGCATTGACGTATGAAGTATTCCCACACAGAAAAGGTTCAAAACCAGAAAAACAACACACAAAAAAAATACTTCATAAGATCGAACTGCTGTTTGGCAAAACTGAGTTGAATAACTCAGGTTCAGGGTCCAGGAGTCCAACTCAAACTTGTTATTTTTTTTTAGAATTTTTTTACTCACAACAAACACAGATGTTAAAATCTCATGTTTGGCATAAGATTCTTTAACTGCCTGACATCACTTTGAGCTCAGTTCCTACAATGGAATCCTAACAACAACAGTGTACGTCTTGTGCACTGTTGTTGTATATATTATGTATAATATTGCCAGATGAACTAAAAAAGAGCTAGACAAGAAACTAGAGCTATATATATATACATATATATATATACATATATATATATACATATATATATATATATATATATATATATATATATAAAATATACAGTCAACAGTCAACTATGGACAGCAAGTAACAAAAGACAAGATTTGAGCCTTAATGAGAATCATACAAGGAGGGACATCAATGAACTGTTTCCTCTGGAATTAATCTGAATCTGGAAAATTGTATCTTGTCCTCAGTGATATTCATCAACATAGGTCATAAACATGACACACATAAGGTGATGGTATATTTTCAGTACCCTGAAAAACCAAGAATTTCCACGTCCAAATGGTAGAACGTTAAGTTAATTAAAAGGTTAATTAGTGAAAATGGGGTTAGTTAGTCTATATTCTTAGTTTCAACCCAATCACATGTATTTAGTACTGTTTAGAACCAATTTTTGTGAGAAACCTTAATGCTGCAAGCTTAATGTGACTCCCACTG